>VDFB02172759.1:0-26893 GCA_007258455.2 Sequoia sempervirens | reverse complement strand
TTCTTACATCCTAATAGAAGAAGAGAAGAATCTCATAATTCAATTGGATGGTGTCTATAGTTTTAAATAAATCTATTGGAGACAAAAATCAAGGATTAAATGACTTAAATAAGGTGTAAAACCAAGTTTTTTCATTTAAAATGGAAAATTAGAAGGCAAAGAAACATAAGATTGAAGATGGAAAGAGGGAAATAGGGAGGGAGTGGGAGAGAGATATGGGGTAGAGGGTTAAACATAGAGGGTAGAGGGTTTAAGGGTTTAGAGTTGAAGGGTATGGAGGGGAGAGAGATAGAGGGAGTGAGTGAGTGAGAGAAAGACCTAAGAGAGGGAGAAGGGGTAGGAGGGAGAAACTAGAGATAGGGTGAATGAGTGAGAGAGAGAGACCTCAGAGAGGGAGTGGTGCTAGGAGGGAGAGACTTGAGAGAGAGAGAGAGGGAGGGAGTGGGAGAGAGATAGAGGGAGGGAGGGTTAATGGTAGAGGGTAGATGGTTTAAGGGTTTAAGGTTAAGGGTGGAGGGGATAGAGATAGAGTGAGTGAGTGAGTGAGAGAGAGAGAGACCTAAGAGAGGGAGAGGGGGTAGGATATTGAAGATAGTTGAGAGTAGAGAGAGGGAGGGAGTGGGAGAGTAACGCCCCGCTAAGGGACCAAGTGGATTAACATAAAAGACCATAAACACCAAGCCAATTTTTTTTTTTAAAATTAAAGAAACTAAAGTAATACTAACTAATGCAACTCAACCAATTAATATGAATGACATCATTACAATAACATGATATTATAATCATATTATAACATAAAAGTAATATTGAACATAATCCATTTGCACACCTATCCACTATGGTCCCCTAACGTCGCTACTAAGATACACCTACACTAATTAAGTCTAAAGAACATATTTGATATACTATGACCATATTTTACTAACACTTGAATGTAAATTAATCTCATACATCAAATTACATATGATAACATATCAAAATTATCTTCAACCACATCTAACACTATGCCAATACAAATCTATTCTTAATCAATGTTATAAAATAAGTACATAAAGATATATCATATCTACTACTTAATTAAACTCATGCATTATAAATACAACATTTCTATATTAAACCTCTCTATTACATACTAAAGAATAGTAAAAATGTGTATAAACAAGATTGTATCAATTCACTTACTTTTTCTATACAAGAATGCTACCCTGAACACGATTCATTAATCTAAGAGGTACATATGTATAAAATACACTAAACATAGTTCTTTAATGAAAATATCACCTACACATAAATACAACTATAGAATGAAGCGAAAGGAAAGACTCTCCATGTTGCGCACGAATTACACCACCTAAATCCCAATGGATGGTTCGGAAATACCACCCTAGCACGTGGAACCCTGAGGCCCACTCCCTCTGTGCTAGGAGACAACACTAGGCCCCACAAACAAGCAAACAATAAAACAGAAATAACAAATGGCTGACACTAAACATCCCAAAAAAAAAACCAAAATAAGAATCAACCGAAAATTACAATAACTTCACAAATACTTCTAGGTACTTCTATAGACTCATTCACTTAACACAAATGGATAGAAAACAAAAAAACTTATCGTTAAACCACAACACTACAATAAAGTATATTACATCAATCTCATAATCTTATAACATAATAACTCACTTTAGTTTAGTAATTCACAATCAACATCAACAATGCACATCCCTGACATTATTGATCTTTACAAATACAAAAGCTTCAATACAAGATCTCACAAATATGATGGAATTTATAACATGAAAATAGTAAAAAAAAATTAAATAAAAATGGTACAATATAATACAGATCAAAGAATATAGTTACACCCTCAAATACAACTTTTAAAACTAAACTGATTCTCACTTGACAACAGTCAAATCTGTTAACAATAAAACACCCATAAAATAGTCATATCAACTCGAAATCAAAATCTGTAAAATACCCATTTCAGATTTAGTCGTCGACTACTCAGCAAAGTGGAAGAAATTGACTAAAAATGAACAATAATTTCATAAAATGAAAAACAACAGACGGATTCCATAAAACCCTCTTTTCGGCAATACTCGATTACAGTCAAATAACAAAATGAGTAACATAACAACCAGATTTTATTCAAAATAAAATATAATAAAAAGAAAGAATATTAAAATTAATTTAAGCTATTTCAAAAACCTATAAATTTAAAATCTCAATCTTCCTTTGGCTGGTTACAGGGAGAAATAAAAAAAATATTTTTAATCATAGAGTAACTTGACAACAGTCTCGTGTTTCAACCATATCTCACAAACTGCGATTTGGGTTTCTGAGATTTTTGGAAAGAATTTAAACAACAACAAGTTAAAAAAACCATTAAAAATCTCACTAACCCAGTTCGTAAAAATAGAGTTATGAGGGATGCACTCAAACCCTTTTATTGTGAATAATAGAAAATAAATAACAGGTATTCACTTTTATTTTAATATAAACAAATATTTTATTCACACACAGAATAAAAATATCCAATATTTATTTTCAAAAATCAAAAGAAAGAAATCAATCAAATTATTCATGCATACAAAAGAAAATTTTAACAAAATATCTGAAAATCCAACCTGGATCCAACGCTTGGGAATGACAGAAATTTGATGCTGAGCTCCAAAGTTTTCAACTTTCAAAACCCTCAAATTGCAACAAATTTCTCATTGCTCCTCCCTCTTTGAAAGCATGGAAAAATCTCTCATGAAAAGAATCCCAATCCAACATGCACTCCAAAAATAGAATAACCCAACAGAGAGACAACCATTTTTTTTTCTCCTCTCAATAAAAAGAACACTTCCAGAACCCAAAAGACCAAAACACAACCTCCCAGCCACCCTTTCAACTTCCATTTTCGTTACTTTTCATAATGGAGTAATTATGGTGGGTTTTAGACTCAAAAAATATAATTTTATAAAATAAAAATACCTCTCACCCATAAAACTATCACATAGGAAACATTTTAAATCATTAAAACCACATAAAGACTTCATAAAACATAAATTAAGTGACTATTTTAATAAAATGAATCAAGAGGCTAATAATACAAAAATTACATCCAAACAAAAATAAAATAAATATTACTCAATAAACAATAACCAAATACCAAATAATGATAATAATAAACAATAAATCAAATAATTATTCCTCACAATAATAACATAATAAAACATAACATAAATAAATGTCACTTATGGATAATATTATATCACACTTCAAACACATTAATAAAAATCATAACAATAAATATGATAGATTCAATATCTAACTTCACTCAAATAATTCACAAACTAAGGTAAAATATAAATCATAAAATAACTTCATATGAAAGAGCAACATTCACATCAAAAGATAAATAACACTAATCACAATCATAACAACACAACTAACCACGGGGTTTAACACCAATAGATTGGGATCCAAAACTAAGGTTAGACAACAAAATCAAACAATCACATATCACATAAGAAACAATCGAATAAATGCAACACTCCAAACATAGGGTAAAGAAGATCAGACATTGTCTCATGACAAACCGAAAAAGTTAACACATTCTTCATCAATTGTCTCTAATTGAGAACAATGGCTAGGGTTAGGTTATAATTTGGGCCTAGATGTTATCTCCTCAACCACCATTGGGATTAGAGGCACGCTCAGACCTACTAATTTAGATAGAGACGTAGCCTAGTACCTGTTCACTTAAACATACAAATTAGAGCACATGTGCATAATAGCCGAAGCACTAGGAAAGAAGCTCTAGCAATCGTATCTCATTCCCGTATGTCTCTCATACGTCCAATGGTACGATGCCGCCCTTTCTACTTATCCTAACAAACATACTACTGTATCACTCAGTTATCCAAGTAAATCTCTGCATAATAATAATAATAATATAACAATATGCATCATACTCACCACAACACTAATAGAAGCTCATGCCCCATCTTGCAACCACAAATCTTGAACACAAATCAGTATATTTTATAATAATAAAGATAACTATAATCAAAATCATAATAATATGACAACACAATGATAATATATTAGAATCAAGTGAAAACCCCAAAGGTAACAAAACACTTTCATCACATCAATATGTCAATAACATGCATCGTAGTAATGGTCATGTCTGAACACACACATCATGATAAATATATCCTTAAACACATATAATAAATCATTTCCTAACATTTTTACTTAGTCCATAAATTTATGATATACAATATCAATTGTTTAACATCATTAGCACATACCTTTAAATGTCTCTATTATTTTACTTTCATCTCCAAGTTCCAAAGCCAAACTTCCTGCACATCCACTATGAGAATGGAGGGGCACTACAGGGAGAGAGGTAGAGGGAGGGAGGGAGGGAGTGTAGATGGTTTAAGGGTTTAAGGTTAAGGGTGGAGGGGATAGAGATAGAGGGAGTGAGTGAGTGAGAGAAAGAACTAAGAGAGGGAGAAGGGGTAGGAGGGAGAGACTTGAGAGAGAGACCTAGAGAGGGAGAGGTGGTGAGGGAGAGACTTGAGAGAGAGGGTAGAGGTTTAAGGGTTTGGGGTTTAAGGGTTAAGGTTTAATGGTTTAGGGTTTAGGGTTTAGGGTTATGGGTAGTAATGAAACTTCAAAGTTTTGTTCTGAGTGTTTTTATTTTATAGAAACAACACATATGGACTAATAGTTGAACACAAAAAATCTATTTGTTGTTATTAAAACAACACATAATGATTTAAATTACAACTTATATTGAACAAAAATGGACCAATAGTTGAACACTATAACTTTTTGAAAATCCTTCACATTTTATGGGAAAAAACATGTTATTTATTGTGCTCACCTTTTTATATTTGTAATAGGACAAAATATTAATATAAAATTATCCAATGCTTGTATTGATGGAACTTCAAATTTTTTTCCTAATGTTTCACTCATGCCATACCTTATGTCACTGGTCTTTCATGGTGTTGGAAACTTTCTTAGGGCTGGGGTTTTAGCTTTTCCTTCATCTTAAACCCTTGTGTTTATGTAATGCCTTGGTCAGGATCTATTTCATCGTTACCTTTTTTGAAGGGTTTTAAAAACATCTTATGCCTATCGTTCCATCTAGGCCTGGTCCCTTTGGTCTTAAAATTTTATTTCCTTCGCGGGTTTTATTTTCCTAGGTCCTAGTTGGCCCTGTGCTGAATGGTTTTAAAAAAACTTATGTCGTTTTCCATCCGCCTAGTAATGTCCCCTTTCCCTTTAATGAATGTTTTATTTTTTAGAAGGATGAAATTCGCACTGCCGTCGATCAAAATTCCTTCAAGATCAACGGTTTCCCACCATCCCGTGATCAGGAATTGTAGGATGGCGATATCATAGGTGGACGACATGTGTCCCATCTGTGGATTAAATGTGTGCGACTGTTCATCAACTGTCCTTTGATCTGAGCTGTTCCCCGCCATCTTGCTATGGTGCTTTGGTTGATTGCAAAATCACGGGTGGCTGCCACGTGGACTATACAAGGTGGGGCCCGAGGAAATTTTCCATCCACCTAGTAATGTCTATCGATGAGAGGTCTTGCAGTCTTGCCGACCCATTTTTTCATGGCGACCAAAAAAGTGAACCTATGGAGATTCCTCGGAAAAACAAAAGGTGACTATAGGATGTATCCCTGATAAGAGGATGTTATAGTGACACATGTCAGATGAAAGGATGCATATTGGTGTGAATAAAGGGAGGTCTTGGTGACAACATGGGTTGGAAAAAGGTTGTCATTTCGGCATAATGTCTGGCCGAATGAAGGAAGTCACTTCAAAGAAGGTTTGTCTTCAGGGAGAGTGGTTCACCTTCGGCATGAAGTCTGGCCGACGTGCTAAGGTCCTAGTGACATGAAGGAGATATCTCCATAAGTCTTGCTGACAAAGGTTCCCCAAGGGTTTTCGTGGAAGATTTAGACTCTCGCCAGGAGGTCTTGGTGACTAAGATGTGTCACACCGATAGGGTATCCCCTCGAGGAGAAGAAAGATGTGCGCCAAGAGGTCTGGCAGAAGTTCGAGGGTCTCGCTGACATGAAATTTGAGTTTGGCAAGACGGATTTGTTTCAGGGAGATATCTCCCTGACAATTGGGGGTTTCGCCGAAGGGTTCCCCTTTTGGTATAATGTCTTGCCGAAGAGCGCAGGTCACGCCGAAGCAAAAGGAGCTCGATGAGAACAAGAGAAAATCGGGGAGACTTCAAATGAATGACCGCTGAGGAACATTAGCATAGTTGAGACCCAACTACAAATACCTTGGGAGCTAAGGCATCCATGTGTTGTCTTTCTCTTTCAGGAGAAGCAGAGTAGCAATATTTTGTTTGCATGTTGTTGTGCCAAGACACACGTCAACACTTACTAACATCATTAAAAGGTAAGTTTATAATTATAAAAATTTAACATTAGAATTATTTAACATTTGAAATATAAAATTTAAATATTATATTATAATAGTTTATAATTTACTTATATAGTATTTTGGATAATAGAAACAATTTTGATTGATTTAATATTTTCTAAGTTCATTATTGATTTTAAATCTTATAAATATAATTATATATCTTTAATCAATATTACAATTTAAAAATAATAATGAATATTGAACATCTTAGATTTTAGTATAACTTAAATATTAAAAAATTTAATGTATAAGTTTATAAAATATAATATATATTTTTTTAAATAAAGATTTAAAGATTATTATATATGTATATTTAAAGATCCATAGAATTATCTTTTTAACTATGAAATTAATATGATTAATTTCATATATAATTTTATCTTATCTTATCTTTTTAACAATTTTTTGGTATCCTACATAATTTGTTTTCTATAAGTATCATGTTGTATACTCTTTATATGGAAGGTAGTGTTTTTTCATGGAGCTTAATAAGTTTTAATAATTTTTAGTCATTTTAAAGATTTTTATTTTTTTTATAAAGATAGGTATATTTAGACTTTTGATGGCTTATGTACAATTATGCATATTCTTTTATTTATTATATTTTTTGCAATATCATGTTATTCTTGATTAATCACATTATTTTTTTATAAAGATAGGTATATTTGTTTGTAGATTAATAACTATCTAAATAGCTATTTCTTTCCTTTATGTCTATAAATGTGTCTCATTTCTCTATTGAAATTTATGAGATGTGTATGTAATTCATAGCACAACACTCTTAGAGATTAGGATTTATTTTCACATTGATCTATTTTCTTATTGTTCCTATTAGTGGCTAATGAAATCTTCATTGAAAACCTACAAAGAGCTTGGGTCCTTCAATCTCAAAGCTTGTCTAATTTCTTGATGAGAATCATTCACATTGATTCCCAATATTGTGCTCCTGGCATAATACATTTATAAAATGCACTTCTTAATTTAGTATGTGGTTGAAATATTAGAGTAACAACAAATGGTTCTTTTAATTTTTGGCACATGATTGGCCATTTTTACTATGTTAAATTTTTATTTTCACTTTTATTTTCATGGTTTTCATGTCAAAATTTCATACATTTCTTAGTCTTTTAAAAAAAAAAAAATGAAGGTTCTATTAGTGTCCCCAATCTTGCTAAATATCATGTATAGAGAAAGCACAATATATAAACTACCAATTAGAGTATAACAACAAAATGAATTTAAAAAACTACTACATAGAAACAAGGTTTAGAATAATTCAAAATAGAGATACCGTTTTCCTACAAATACTATGTATAGAAACCCTATGTAGCCACACTTTCACCCTCAAAATCAATAGAATAAATTCTCATACATTGTTTCTAGAATGAATTTAGAGAATAAATTATAAAATTTAAATTCAATAATGAATTTAGAAAATATTAAATCAATTAAAATTGTTTCTATTATCCAAAATACTATATAAGTAAATCTTAAGCCCAATCTTAAGCCTAACAATAACCCTAAGTGAACACTTATCCTAATTCAACCTTAACCCTGATTTAGCCCAAACCATAACCTTAACCCTAACCCTAATTGAACCCTAACCCTAATTGAACTCTAGCCCTGATTGAAATCTAACCCTAATTAAACTCTAGCCGTAATTGAACCCCAGCCCTAACCCTATGTGTTCCTAACCCTAGTATCTCACAAATACAGGATCAAGACCTTGCCAACTCTGGTAAACCTTATTAGATAGTGATAAAAGCTACCTTATCTTTCATTAAGGTAGAAATTTTTTTTTAGACAACATGCCCCTTGAAAATTGGAGATAGGCATTGCAAAAATAAGGTAAACACTAATGAAAATGGTTAGTGGTATTGTGGAAGATGTGATAAAACTTTCCCTGAATGTGATTATAAATATATACTTCAATGCAAAGTGGAAGACCATACTTCATTCACTTGGATTACAACTTTTGAAGAAGTGGCAAAAGAAATTATGGGTGTAACAACAAAAGAATTGAACATTTTTAAGCATGAAAAACAAGATGATGTTAAGTTTTCACACATTATACAAAAGGTCCTTTTCAACGGATATATCTAAGTTAGTTAATGCCATTTTGTCATGATATACTTCTTTGATGTTGTCAATACTAAATCTAATGATTGATGAACATTTTTGCTTTTAAATTTATTGTTCTTGGTTGATTGTTGTTATAGACAAGTTGGTATGATTTCAAATTTGAATGTGTACCCTTATATATGGGAATTGAGATAAACAATGACACAAACAATAATGAAATCAAATTGATTGCTTTCCAAATTCATATTCATGAAAATGTAAGCATTTTTTCAAGTCAATAGGCATCTTGATAAAGATAACTCTCGGCGTGTTTTACATATATTATTAATTAATATAGGTATGCTAGTTAATTAAATTATTAACTCTATTTTATTTGTATTATATATTGAATTGTTAAAAGATGTAAAAATCTTAATACTAAATATATAGGAAAATGGTTAAAAAATTACATATTTTTCAAAAAATAAAATATTAATATCTTTCTCTACTTATCTCTCTCTCTCTCTCTCTCCCCTCTCTCTATATCTCTATCTATTTTTATCCCTTTGCCTCTGTCATTCTATATTCATCTCTACCTCTATCTATAGGGAGAGATACAAAGGTGAAGCATTGGACCTTCCCAAAGATCCACCAATCTCAACACTACTCCCATATGCTAGATTAGGAGGCATGTGTCAAAGCTCATATTTATTGATTCAAAATAGGTCCAAAGTCACAAATTTGATGTAGAGTTAGTTATAGTTTTGTAGAAAATTTCAAGTGCCACATAGAGCAAAGATATTCCAGTTTTTTATATCATCATGTCATCAAATTTGGCACTTCATCAACATTTGTATCTTCATCAATATTAACAAAAGCAAAGGTATGTACTTGAATCCCTTGCATTTAAATTTTTCTATATATATAAATATTTTAATATTTTCCCTCAAATCCATAATATATATATTAGTGTGCATTTATTTATTGCAATAAAGAATTAACCTAAGTAACACATTAAGAATTCTAAGGATTTGTGCTTGGAAAAAATGCATAACAATTTTTTTTGTTGGATGTCGTGTTGTATAGTTTAGAAAAGCTCAAAATATGAATAGGATTTTAAGGCCATATATTATGGTAGCTTACAATGCAAAAGAAGGAAGGAAATCTATTATCAATTTTAATCTACAATTTAATACCATATGAAAAATCACATGTAGTATTATCTAAAACTAATTCTTGACATATTAATTTTATAAAATACACTTACCATACAATAAACTTCTCCCAAGAAAGAAACCCTAAGTGAACATTAATTGAACCCTAATTGTAGATTTATAGCTCTAATCATAACCCTAATTGAACCCTAATTGTAGATTCATAACTCTAATCATAACCCTAAGGGAACACTTATTGAACAGTAGTCCTAATTGTACCATAACCCTAACTTTGAACTATAGTTGAACTCTAATCCTAACCCTAACACTAATTCTTATCCTAATTGAACCTTAACCCCAACCCTAATCTTAACCTTGACCCTATTTGAAATCTTATTGAATTCATAACCTTAATTAAACCCCAACCTCATCCTCAATCCTAACCCAAATTGAACATTAATTGAACCCTAAACCTAACCCTAAGTGAACACTCATCCTAATTGAACTCTTAACTTTTTAGTTGAAAATATTAAAGTGCCTTAGATTTTCCCATTCATTGTCATTTATCATTCAATTCCTAATAGAACTCCAAAAATTTATACTTTTATAATGTTTTTAATACACACCTAATATTAAGGGTTTAGAGTTTAAGGGTTAAGGGTTTAGGGTTAAGGGGAGCGAGATAGAGGGAGTGAGTGAGTGACCCATTTACATATTATTCTTGTATTCTTCGTCAGTTAAATATTTAGTAACCCATTTACTGTTAGTAGAAATGACCCAAGAATTTAATAGAATAGACTACACATATAATACCTTGCATTATGGAGCTCAATTCTCTGATATATTACTACTTATCAAATCATTTGTAAATAATTGTAAACTTATGACTCCATTTAAGCATTTAATTGATTTTCTTGAATCAAAGCAAAAACATAGACACACAATTGAACAAATTCTCAAAAGAATAATGAAAAATTCATTAACATTTCATTCAAAATTCACTTAAATCCACATAAGGAGAGAAAATATATTAGAATTATACGTTTATTCATGCTTATAAGTCATATTTGCATACAATTTAAGATAATTTGCATATATTCATCCAAAACTCAAAACAAGCTATCTATTCTATTTCGTCTGCTTGGGGTTTTAATAGCCAATGGCACCATAGATATCACTTCCTCATCAAAGGACATATATCTTTCTACCCATTTATTCAACTCAAAACCTAGCTAGAGCTTTCATCAGTTCTCTCCCTACAAATGAGCCTTGAATTGCCTTTTATATGACAAGAGAGCAACAAGCTTCGGGCTCAAATGTAATTTCACCACAAATTTTCATTTGAACAAAATCTCCATTGCATTTGAATTTCATTACAAAACTTCCCACATGTTGAATCTGCAAAACATATATAGTGCATGAACTGGGGTAGCGTAAAAGAATAGGGAACACAAATTGTCATAAAAATCCCCTTGTCGCTATCCACACAAAAAAACCAGGCAACCGAATTGCCACAAAGGCACCACAACAACTTCTTATTTACCCGCCACCCTACCCTTACCAACACTCAGACCCTGGTATACATGCCCGCTTCTAGTTTTTTCCCAATATGGTAGACCCTCAACCTCCTCTTCTTTCTTGTCCTTCCCCAATACGGTTCTAGTCCGTCTGCTTGGGGTTTTAACAGTTGATGAGCCCACACATATCATTTCCTCATCAGAGGGCAGACCATGATTGAAGCGACTTAAATACCAATAGTAGTTTGAGTTGGTCTTGGTTACATCATCAGAAGTGTTGCTCGTAAGGTGAATGGGCGAGTGTTGGCCGCATGCAGAGCACACTGACTGTTTGCCTTTATCATCTACCAGTTGAACAACAATGTCCTAGAATTGCAACCTTCTATTGCAACCAAAGTAGTAGAAGGTTGCAATTCCAGAACATTGCTACTCAGCCAAAGCACCTTCTTGAATAGTAGGACCGAGCTTTTGTGAGCTCAAACGAACAGACCTCCTTATTGACTTACTCATTTTCTCTTCTCAAACAAGCACTCAAACTTGATTAGACTCAGCCCACAAACCACTCTAACTACTACAAGAATGACACTATTAGCAGTTAATTCCTCTTGTATTTATTGTGCGAGGTAATGACAACCTTCATCAATGCTTAGTAAATATGCATGTGCAAACATGGCAATTTGGCGGCATATGTACTGTCACCGTTTAACTAGAGCTGGATGAGAATCCAAAGATCACCCTTCATGATTACAAACAATAACATCTTCACATAGATTGAGACCGACATGACTACACAAGCAAGGAATAATTCATTTGTGCTTCACCAACCTTCATCTTCCTCCTGCAAGCTAGCAGGGAACAATAGAGATTTACATTAGCTTTTGATCTTGGTTGTCGATCTAAAACCACGGGTTATGACCTCAATAGTGGAGATTGGGCCCCACATTCCATACAGGACATACATCTGCCTTTTTCTTACCTCGCGCCAATTAACAGGGTGACACCTTAGGTCTATGAGCTGGTGGGGTATGATCGAGATCTTCTTCCATATCTTCGAATTTGGAAAACCTACACATTGCACGTTTAGTATTTAATGAAATGCTTTGGCTAAGCCGCTGGTGACATGACCACTGGAGTTAATGGCTTAGGCTTACATCACCAGATTAAAATTAAAACCCAACTTTGATTTTAATACTTTATTTCCTTCGCAGGGTTTTATTTCCTAAGTCTCGGTTGGCCCCATTAAATTCTTATCCCAACCCTAACAAAGAACAAATGATTAAGCTAAGGATTGTATTTGTTGTTATAAATTTAGATCTAGAGAATTCTTAATTACCAATTCTTATTTGTGCATTTGTATATGAATCCAATTGAATGCCTTTCCATATCATTATGAAATTTTTTATTATTGCAACCCTAACTCTAACACTAATTAAACCTTGACCCTAACCTGATTGAACTCATATTATAACCCTAACTCTAACACTAATTGAACTTTAATTGTAACCTTAGGTATTGTTGAAACCTAACCCTAATTGTATCAAAACCCTAGAGAACTCTAATTGAACCCTAACCCTAAAATAGACAGTAACCCTTACCTTAATTAAACCCTAACTCCAATTCTAGCCCTAATTTAAGACTAACCTTAACCTTGACCTTAATTAGACCCTTATTGAATTATAACCCTAATTGATCCCTAACCCAAATTGAATACTAATTGAACCTTAACCCTAATTAAATAGGAACCTTAATTAAACTCCAACCATAATCCTATTTGAATTTTGACCCTAATCATAACCATAATTCAACCCTAACCTTAATTGAACCCTAACCCTAAACATGATTTCAATTAAGTTGAAGGTTCAAATAGGGTTAGACTTTAATTAAAATTAGGTATAGGATTCAATTAGGATTAGGGCTAGGGTTGGGGGTAAAGATTAAGGTTCTATGATAGAGCTTGGGGTTAGTGTTAGGGTTCAATTGGGGCAAGGGTTAGTATTAGGGTTAGGGTTATGGTTCAATTAGGGTTTCTGTAACACCCCTCCATTTTGTTCTTTTGATCAAACAGTGTTCGTTATGTACGTTTTTCTTTGTTAGCATGTTGGTTATAATTTGGTTACTTTTGACCGCTAATTGTTAAGCAATGTAAATATTATGTTTTGATGGGATGGTACTTTAATCAGATGATATTACTGTTTCATGTTATGGATTAAATTATCATGTATGTGAATTATTGATGCTTTATGCTTTGATTATACCATTGATGATTAGAGGCGTCAGTTAGCGATATTGTATTGGTGAAGGGGACGGGATCACATCACTCACATGCAAGTGCCCTGTGATTCCGTGATTTCCTCTTCACGGTGTGTTTTAATATTTATATATATATGCATGTTCGACACTCGTGTTGTGTGCAGGATGCAGGTATAGGACATTGACTCCACCTGATTCCACTGGTCTGAGCATGTCCCTTGTTCAACGGAAAACAATTGGGAGATAGTAGCTTGGTTTTTTGTGTTGTGACATCACCCTAGCCATAGTGTGTCATCGGGTTGTCAGTTGGGATAAGTTATTTTCCTTGTCGTCTCGTCTCTCCTTGCTTGCGTGATTAAATTTCCTAGTGAAATGGTGTTTGCTTTATTTAAATTTATTGCCAAAATGCATAAAGGAGTGCTTGTTATTTAATTAGTTAATTTAATTCAATCAATAAATTAATCTAATCATGGATTAGATTTATTTATTGATTAAGTAAATTAAATTAATTATGTTAGTATTATTAAATTTGAGGCAAATCAAAAAAAAAAAATAGATGGAAAATTGCCTTGCATTCCTCTTGTAATAAAATAAATTAAAAAAATTAAAAATGTAATTGTTAGATTCAATTTTGTGAAAGAAAGGGAATTTAATTATCATTGTGGTGCAAATAGAATTTTGTTTAAATAAATATTATGCATTTGAAGTGGGAAAATGAAAATTGTTTATTAAATTTCAAAAATAAAAAATAAAAAATCCAAAATATCCAAAATAGCAATAACTTTTGGTGGGTGAACTCAAATTAGGGGTTTGACAATTTGGAGGAGAAAAATTGCATAAGGTAATTCTTTTTGTTTTTGAATTTTTAATTTTTGAAATTTGGAGAGCAAGCTTGGATTGGATTCTTGGAAGGAAATTGGTGGAAGGAAGGATTGGAAAGACTTGTTGATGCAAAATTGGAAACAAGTGCAACCTCCATTGAAGGATTCAAAAAGCTTGGAGAAAAACAAAAGGTTCCATGTTTTCCCTCATTATGCAATCTTATTTTAGCAATTTTGTTTGAAATGGCTCAATTTAGATTTGGAATTCAAACTTTGATTCAAAAACAATGTTGGAATCACCCTTCAAACTTGAATAAAAGAGTTTTTTCAAAAATTTTGTGAAAACAATGTGAACCAGAAATTATCCTCAAACTATCATTGGGAAATTTGAAACAAACTTGCAAGATTCAAATGGTTCTTATGAAAATTTGTGTTTTTGGGAAAATCTCCTTTTTAACTTGTGAGAAATCATGAAATTATTGTGTTAGATTATGGAGTTTCAATGGAAATTAATTTTGTTTCTCAGATTTAGAGTTTGCCCAATTTGGGTATTGAAGGAATGCATTTTCTCAATTAGATTATGAAGCTATTTTTGTGTATATTTATATATATATATATATAAATACCAGTTGATATGTATTTATAAATATATATACATATATATAAAAATATATGTATTTTTTTTAAAATTCAAAATTTTCATTGAGTTATGGGAAATCATATTTTATGACTGTATTCTGGTTTTACCCAAAATTGTTTTATTACCAGTCATTTATCTTTCACTTTTTTTGGGCGAAGTCATTTTTTTTTCCATCACGTGGGGGTATGAGGAAGGGTTTCCACCCTAGGACAGCGCCATTGATGGCATTAGCCGCCTGTGGAGGCACCGCCGACGCTGCCTACATAGGCCGCTGCCGCCCCATCAATGGGGCTCCATCCCCTATTCATAACAGGGCACAACGAAGCCCTAAACGTGGTCGACAATTGCTTTTTGAATTTCATTTTTTTATTATATTTATTAAATATAAAATATATAATATATTTAATATTATATATTTTATATTTAATATATCTAATATTAAGTTGTTACCAATGGTTATATTTATGAATTAAAATATAATTTATATGTATATTTTAATATATATGTTATATATAATAATTTAATATTATTTATATATAATATATATATATATATTATAAAATGTGTATATTATATTTTAATAAAATGCTTAAGTAATTACTATTCACTTTTAAACATTAATTATATATATATTTTAAAATATATATATGTATATCTGATTTCATAGATATTTAATAAATATATTTGTATATTTAAAATGTGATTTATTTCCTTAAAAGAGAAGAAGTATTTAATTTATATATGAGATATTTGTAAAGGGATAGATGAAAATTAGATATAGAAAATTATAGTTTAGCAAAGAATGATTGATTTAATTTATCATATGTATTGTGTCAACAAGAATCAAACGAGCATTCAAACCCTTATGTGATTGTGCAAGAACATAGTTTATTTAATTTGTTTAAATGCACTAATGTGATGAATGATTGGATTTATGAAATCCGAAGGTAGATTACCTTATATTGTTTGCAAGCTTTCTTTCGTCATGGGGTGCTTATTCTTGTTGGGTTTTGAGTCAGATCTCGTAAGTCTTCAAGATTGAATTGTCTTTTATGTGTTTTGGGGTTGTCAGCATGTCAATCAACCTTGTTTGCCATGAGTAGTGCGTACTTGTGTCTAGTGTTATATCTGATTATCTTGGGCGGGTTTTGTTTACTTCATGTCATTTTTAGGGATTCATTATCCCTAGGTCATACTTGAGTACCCTTTGGTGGTGGCATAGTTCCACGTGTTGTCTTAGAGAAGTGGCTTGCATTGAGGGCCGACACACAAAGTGGTGCCAGGAGATCTCAATGTAATTTGGTTAATTCAGTGAAAACTTAAACCAATTAATTAGCATAGGTGGTACCATCATTTAAAAAGATTAATTTTTCCTCGCTCATGGACACAAGTGCTTGTATAGACTTGGGATGAGATGAGAAGGCCTGGAATGGCAAGATCGTTATCTTGTCCCTTCGAAAGATAACTGATTCTGCATTGGTTTGCATGTGGGGCTGGGAGTCGTTAGAGGTTACTAGGATATCCCGAGATGGGGGCCGAGACCTAGGAAGACTTGCCAGGATATCCCATGCGACATTATGATGACACTTGTCCTAAGTCAACATTATGTTTGCAGTCGTGATGTGATTATTTACTTCAAATCTGGAAGCATTGTAACCTTTGTGTCATGTGATGTCATGTACGTATCCTTTTTCAGTTGAGTCATGTTGCCTATGTTTAGAGGTTGTCGGTCTTGACCTGAAACCCTTGTTACTATCTCCTAGCATGGGGGGTGAGCCTTCGGGTATCACTTGGTTGGGTGGAATGTGCACCTTACTCCGTTGTTTTGGCGTTGGCTTAGGTGGATGAGTCTTTCGTGTTGGAGAGCTTGTGGGATCCAGTTGCTACCTTGGTTTCATTTATGTTAGTTGCTCTTGTATTTTATTTACCCCTCATTGTCATCGAGGTGGAAATTTTATTAATCAATCATGTTATTGATTTACCTCATTTTGGGAATGAGATATGTAATTGTAATTATATAACTTTTATCATTGGTAACCATGAAGGATCTCATGGTCTTAATGAAAATCTCATATATGGAATGTATGTGCTTTAATTAGTTAAGTGAATGTTATGTTTCATTTCATGCATGTTGTTTTAATTTGTGATTTAAATAATCTTTGTCTCGTAGCCTTAGGGGATTATTGGCTTTGTGTTGTGATCATACATGTATTTGTAATTAATAAAAAAAAATGAAAAAAAAATGGTGCATTTGTTTAGTAGTTTGCAACTTCCCCTAGGGTTGTGTGGCGGGGCATTACAGTTTCATTAATGTTAGTTTTAGAATCATAGTTATGTTTAGGGTTGGATATAAAATTAGAGTTAGGTTTGAAGTTAATTAGTGTTAGTTTTAGGGTTGGGGTTATGGTTAGACTTATAATTAATGTTAGTATTGGGATTAGATTCTATCACTTTAATAAAAATAATCTTTATAAATTCATTCAATTTTTTTTTGAAATTATATAATTTAAAATATTTTCAAATTTACCTATGTTGATATATGAGAGATATAGCAATTCTAAACTCTATACAATTTATAGTTAACTTGACATTGTGTATAAAAATGTTTCAATTATGAATGTTATAATATAAAAAATAAATGTGTTTTCAATGTTTATTTGTCAGTTTAAAAGATGTGCCAATAATGTTGCAATCACTAATGATTAATTTTTTCTTGATGGTTAAAATAGATTGGTAAGTAAATTTATCTATAATAAGTAAATTTATCGTTGATTTTTCTTGATAAGTAAATCAATATTTCATAAATTTATCTATAATTTTATTTAATTTTCTTAATTATATTAAATTATATTTTATTAAATTGTTAAAAAATTTAAGTTGCTTATAAATAATTTTATGTGTTTTTTATAATTAAGTTGCTATTGTGTATAAAAGGTTTAAGTTATGAATGTTATAATATAAAAAGATAAATTTGTTTTCAATGTTTATTTGTTAGTTTGATGTGAGAATAATGTTGCATAGTAATGATTAAATTTTTCTTGATTGGTTAAGTGATATTGTGAAATTATTCTATGTTAATTAAATGCTATGAATGCTATATAATATAAAGAAAAATATTTCTAATATATTTTTAATGCATCTTTATATTGTATAAAAAAACATCTAAAATAAAAATGTGATTGTAAAAAAAATACAACTTAATGAGTGAACATACATTTAAAGTTAAAAGTGAAATTATAAAACAAATTGTAATTTTATTTTATTTTTCCTCTATAAATATAATTTTTTTATTTGTCGTCCGCCTAGTAATGCCCACTTCTCCTTTTAATGAATGTTTTATTTTGCAAGGGTTGATTTAGTGTTGTCGTTGATCTATTTCCTATAGATATCAACGGTGTCCACCATCCCGTGATCGGGAATTGAAGGATCACAAAATCACGGGCTGGCGCCACGTGTCCTATCTGGGGGATCAAATTTGAGCTATCACTGACCAACTACCATTTGATTTGAGTCGTTCCCCACCATCTCGTGATGGTGCTTGGGTTGATTGCGAAATTATGGGCAGGCACCACGTGTCTCATCCGATGAAGCCTAAAGAGTAAAGGAAACACTAGCCGGTTTTAAATATATTAAGGGGTGGATTACTAAAGTGTTCTCCAGACGCACATGTTCTAAATTGACAAAAAATTTATAATCTCGCTGGAAAAGCTGCTCGAAGGTTAACGACATGGCTGGTGACTATGTTAAAGGAATGAGATCAATCGCGCCTGCTATCCTACGATCAAATTATGGTTGGAGCCCTTCGTACAGCCCGCGAGTGGGCTTTAATGGTAGATGAGACATCTACTGGCAAGATTTGATCAACATAAAATCAATTTACTCATCTCATTTGTATCACATCTACTGGCTAATGCCAGGGTTCCACTCATAGGCTTAGAAATGTTCAGATTATGGTATGGACAGAGGAATTTTCCTCATCTTTTTTCAAATGGATGGCTGTATGACATGGGAAAGCTGGTTGTTCCAAATGTGTTCCCTGATGTGGACTTACTTAGAGTAGTCTCCAAAAGATATGACCCTATCACACGGGTAATCAGAGATAATGATGGAGGGGTTCTATTAGAAATTAACAAAGATGTTATCTAATAGAATTTTGATTTGAGTGAGCCAAGTGATGACTTGCTTTCTATTAATTTTGAAGAAATGAAGCAGGAGTATGCAAATTTAAAATCTCTTTTTAGGGTTAAGCTGCTTCCACCTCATCTAGTTAAGATAGGGGGTTCACAATTTCACATTAGCCCCAGTGACTAGGAACCCTTCAGATTGAATTGTTTTGGAAAGCCTTTCCTGGCTACTTTCTATTCACTATGTCAGATTTTTGGTTTCAGCCTTAGTGCAGTAATGTTGATTTCATACATGTTCATGGGGGTGCAAATACAACACCCTAACTTCTCTGTAACATATGACTTTGCTTCTTTTTGGTGGAGAGGATAGATGAAGGACTGTCAAAGTTGTAGAATGGTGATACTAGTACTCAATTCTTTTAGTATTCCATGTTGATGCATATGTTCTTATTTAGGAATGCTGATTTCTTTGCTGAGAAGTTGAACTTAAGATAATCAGTTAATGGAGAAAGATTGCCAGTACAGATATGGGCTACAGATTTGTCCTGTAATAAGGAAAGCACCAGTTATGTGCAATTTGATAATTGTTTTGCTGCAAGATTGAGGGCTAGATTGATGGTAAATGTACCTAGGATCCCTAAGGAAGTGCATGATTTTCTTAGGTCAAAGGAGAGGAAACTAGAATTGAGGGTTTTACATAACTAGGGTGACATTATCCCATATCCAGTTAGCATTGTCCTGAGAATATATGGATTTCAAGGAACCCCTCACATACTACCATACAATGTGCCACCAAAACTAGGGTTTGCAGAAGTTATGTGGTAGATGAGGTGTATTCATGAAGTTAACCTAACTGGAAAGGGGAAGGGAACATTATTCCCTGATTATATAGTAGTTTCTAACTTTACATTTTCAAAGGGAGGTTGGACACATTTTGACAAATTCTTTGTTGATTACCATTTGAGATTTGGTCCAAGGTGACAACATGATCTTGAAGGTTTCTTTGCTCTTTTTAGACAAAGAATAAAAGGTGGAAAATTTGCACATGAGTTCAATTTCCTTGAGGACCTGATCAGGAATGAATTTGATTTAAATATATAAGAATTGAACAAGGAAAAGTGGATAGCTTATAGTAAGCTACTGGATATTGTGCATGAAATGGATCTGATGTATGATCCATTGATGGAATTCACTCCATACCACAAGAGAATTGATTTTTTAATGAAGAATTTCAAGGAGATAATGGACACCTTGACAACCAAAAAGATAAATTTAAGGATAAGTCTAGATATGCAAGGAAAAAGTGATATGCCAATTGAAACAAGGCTAGTATGTCAGCCTATAGAAAGACGACCCATCTATAGGAGGAAAAGGGATACTGGCAGTGATGAGGAAGAAGTAGACAAAAAAGAAAAGAAAATAATGAAGGAGCCTTCATGACCAAGCCCAAAATTCAAAGTACCTGGGGCTTTCAAAATCATTGAATTAAAATCTTCACCAGAGCGCAGTCCCCCATCACCACCACCTGAGCCAAGCCCTAAGAGGAAAAGAACTAATCACCTACCTTAGGATCTCACAAATGAAATTATTGTTACTGATCAAGACATCTAGGTTGGTATGCCATCACCTCCTAGGTCAGTTGAATTGGTTCTATCCGATTTGGATATGAAGGGTAAGAGTGTGAAGATGCAAGAATGGAGGCTTGCAAGGAGTTCTTAGATAACAATGCATTTGTAAAGACTCCTGTATTCTTGCAATTGGAATGGAGCATGAAATTTGAGGAATATCAAAATAAATGCAAGGAGAGAAGAGAACTAAGGCCTGACAAGTTAGATCAGGAGAATGATGAAGAAGTGAAAGCTGAACTAATGGAAGAGTTCAAAAACATCACTCCTGGAGAAGGAAGACAACTAGTGAATCAGGCTGGTGTTTTGATTTTTCCTGAATGGGACATTGCATATGTAGTGGCTTTCAATGCCATTATGAAGTCCAAGAATCCTTTTCAGGATTCTAAAGAAGAAGTTAAGGCAACATTACAAAACTCTGCCTTCAGTGAAGAATATGAGACCTTGGCAATTTGGGCATTGGCTCCATAAGGAAGAAAGCCAGACATTGCTAATATTAATCCAAATTTCAAAGGAGGATTAATAATAAAGAGGGTTTCGGATACTACAACAACTGAAGCCACTAGTTTAACTGTGAATGTGGTCAAGCTGGCCCAAAAGACTGCTGAAAGGGAGGAGGCTGAAAGAAAGAGCCTAATGGAGAAGTATAACATTTTAATTGAAAAATATAGTAAAATGCAATAGAGGAATGTTGAGCTGCAAACTGAAGTAGAAAATTTCAAGTATAGACATACTGGGGAAACATCCAATGCTCTAGGAACCAGCACATTACCTCCCACAGCAAGGTCAATGCCTCTTACTTCTCCAAATTTTTCTACACCAGTGTCTCCCATTCAAAATCCTACTCTTACCCCTCCTCTAGAACAAGTTGATGAAGAAACAGAGTGCTCTGTTGATCCAACAAAGAGGTAGCTCATGGAGAAAATTGATCAATTACAGACATCACTAAGCATAAAATAGGAGGGTTTTCTTTCAAAACAAAAAGAAATTGTTACTCTTGTTTTGGAGCATTTAAATGAAAAGGCAGACAATAAACTACCCTCTATATATTCTTTGATATTTTAAGCAATAAATAATATTGATAGGGATCAGGGGATAGTGATTCCAATAATTCAAAATTGAATCTCTAGGAAAAATAATCTAGATGTTATGAATAAAGCCTCAAGGTTTGATGTAAATAACAGGCCCCAATCATTGAAGCCTACTTATATATTAGTTAAATCATTGCAAGGTTTTCAGACCTTACTAGATGATCTGAGTAGGAAGATTAGGGAATTGGTAAAGAACTTCAATGATTGGGGTAACACACTGTTACTTGATATAACTGACGAGTAGGGGGGAATCAGAACACTCCAACAATGGCAGGATCAAGCAAGTGAAGTCATCAATAATCAAATTAAAATAATTTGTGATGACTCAGATGATGATTTGTTGGTAAATTGTATGGATAAGATTATTGTTACCGGCTCATTTTTGGAATCTTTTGAAAGAGATGCTAATCAGGTAGTGGTAAAGTATTTTCCTTATAGTACAAAGGTAAAAGAGGTGATTAATTTTGATTGGCCAATTGATGAAGAATACTAGAGGTGGGTGGATAAGTATTCGAATAATGATGAGTAAAAAGAGTGGGCTATCGATAGGTGGCAAATCAGATGTTGTGGTTATAGCATTTCTAGTTTTGTATGGATGACAGTTTTCTTGGCATGGGTTTTGCATGGTTTTTTGTTATTGCATCAACCTTCCTCCACTGACATGATGAATGAGAATATGCTCCTAGATGATTGTTGTTCTAACAATTTTTGAACAAGAATATTTTTCAAGGTGGTGGTTATTGTAACAAATTTTGGAATATCACTAGGTGCTCCAATTGACTGGTGACAGGTGTACTTTCTGGCCTGGTGCTTGTTTTCTCCTTCATTTTCTATAAGAAGGATTTCAATGCCAGAAGTACGGGTTAGCAAGTTAGATAATTTTTGTCGAGTCTAGGTGAAGTTGTAGAGAGAATTGTAAAGTCTGATGGTTTTAGAGAAATACAATTTAGGTTATGAGTCATTATGTAATAGGTTTTGAGTTCATAGAGATTTAATGTTGTATAACAGTACTAGCATTTGAGTTGAAATGAAAATTCGAGCTCATGTCTCTCCATTGTACATGCATATCTAAAATTTCAATGAAATAACTAAGCGTTGTTTTATCCATCTCACTGTTGTGGTGTGTATGATTCAATTTTAGCTTTAATTCAAAGAATTAATAAAAATGCTTGAATGGGATTATAGGCAGATATGTGTTGTATAAGGATTTGATAAGTAGTCCTGGGTTAGAATGCACACTGATGAAATTGTAATGCAATATTGTCAGGGATCTTATATGTGATGTATTAAATCTGTTATAAACCTCTAGATGCTTATGAATTTGACTCCTGCAATGGATATATGGCATTGATGTAAGTTGTAATTATTTGTGTAGTTCAGTATTTGTTTGTCTTTTCCTATAGCTTGCTACAAATTATAAATCATTGAATATCTTATACAATGGATTGTGTTTAGTTATCTCATGCTCCAGATAGTTGATATTGTTTATGAACAGCCAATTCTAGTTGATATTATCTTATCTTGTTGAGCTATTAAGTGAGATCATCTGCTATTGTTAATGTTGTTTATAGTAATGGTGTAGAGGTTGTAAACACATTAAGGGATCACCCTCCCGGGTCTTGCAGAGCCCGAAGTGTATGAGTATTTTAAAGTCCTCGTCAGTTAGTCCAAGTCCTTCGAGCTGCCCTCGATTGGAATTGGCAATTCCATAGGTATATTAGAAGACAAACCTAGTTACATTGTAAAAAGAACCAACATACATGTCAACCATTGAACAACCACCTCTACAACTAACTTTTTAATCTTTTATGATCACATGAAACATAAAACACACTAATTTCAAGGTTGTTAACATCACTATTGAAATGTTTTAATTTTTTGACCTTTCAAATATTAAAAAGTACATCATTAAATTAATTATGTAATGGCATAAAAATTAAAAACATCATGAATTAATTATGTAACCACATAAGTAAAATATAATTCTATAAAGAAATTAATATCAAATAGATAATATAATCGCATAACTTATACATTTCAATGTCATTGGTCTTCTTCTTCATCCAACTCTTTGTTTTGCCATCATCCGAAAATCCTAGATTGGAAATTTGTAGGATTTGGTGTATATCATTCTATCGTCATTGATATTAGTTTCAATAATGTCATCATCTACACAGATATCATCTTCATGAACATTAACTCCTACATCATCATGATCTAGTTCCTCCTCTTCGACATCTTTGTCAAGGACATCATCAACTAATAGTTGATCCTGTCCATCTACATCATCTTCTAGTTCTTCCGGTCTTCTTCTTCCACCACACATTGCCTTTCTTGGCCTTCCTCTTGGATCATGTCTAACAACAAATGACCAGCGATTTACCTAAACCTCTAGGTAAAATACCTGCTCACATTGGCTTAGAAGAACATAGGGCTCATTTCCAACTCGCTCGATCAACCTTGTTTTAACCATGGTAAAGCCATTATCATGTTCAATAATAGTTCTCTCAGGATCATTTTCATTCAATCGTAGCCTGTACCATAGGACGACGAAGAAAATTAATCTGAAGAACTTAAAGTCACACTCAAGTATATCATCCAAAATCCCATAGTATCAATTTTTTGAGACTTACGGATGTATATTAAACTTCTAAGTTGGTATTGTCCTTGAAAACTGCGGTTATGCGGAGAATCACAAGTTTTCTTCATGTCATCAAACATTTTGATTTGAAATTTACAACCATTGCACCACATAGCCTTGTGGTGCTTCACCTGCAATATGTCAAACATGTAAAATTATTACAATATCATCAGTTGATAAACATATTTATTCCTTGCGGCTGAGATGTATGCGAAAACGTCTCGAGGGTATATATACATCAATATCATGAAAATAATTAAATAATATGGGTGATTAATATATTTATATGTACATGTTTATCTCTTAAACCATATGCTAAATCAATTTCCCTTTGTGTAACATTGGAATCTCCATTACAATGAGCTTCTTTAGCCAATGAAGCCACACTTTCCCATGTTAATGTGTGACCAGATTGTTGACATCGTTCAATCCATACTATCATCCAATCAAGATTGTTGGTGATACAAATGTAGTGCGCCCTTCTCGACCAAGCTGTACCAAAATAAATTAGAGGGCTAAGCGACATATAATTGGTTAAATACCACGATATACGACCTTAATTTATAATTGATGTATATTGAAGTTTAAAAATTAAATAAATACAATATACATAAAACCATATGTAAAATGTATTCCAATTAATCTCCATGACCATCTTATAATTACCTCTCACTTTCCTCAATCTACCTTTCCCTAACAGGTACTCCCCTTCAAATTTGTTAATGGAGTTGGGATCCCAAATGCAATCTAAATGGATCTTTGCTACAAACTTAGGAAGATATTCACTAATGTACACCATGGTCTGGTATACCATATATCCCTCTACCATACAACCCTCAAGATGTGCTCTTTTTCTAACCAAAGCCTTCAAAAATTTTAAGTGCCTCTCAACCATCCACATTGACCTTGTGTGTATAGGTCAACACAATTCAATCTCCTCAACTTGGTGTATGAGGTAGTGTTCTTATGCATTGAAAAATGTTGAAGGTAGACACTTTTGCATTTCACACATTAGACAAGGAATTTATATCTTCTTTATGGATTTCTTTAGATGATAGCCATCTACAAGTGATTCAAGGCACAAATATATTAACGATATTTAACAAAACTATATAGTATATTACATAACAAGTAAAAAAAAATGACAATTATAAGATGTATACAATGAATTGAACAAATCTCTCTACTTACCTCATGTATTTTCCAAGATCATATATAACTTGTTTGACATTGTTGTCAAAGTTGTCTGGGAGAGATAGAGGTAGAACGTACTATAACAATTATAAAATGATCTTTTCATTATTTTTTCAAAAGTAATAAACATAATACACTGAAAAGTACATGCATTATACAATTGTATATAATATACTAGACTAATTAACTTAATGAAAGTATGCCAATCATGCGTTTTCATCACTCACCCAAATTCACCTTTCTTTGTTATTATATTGTTTATGTTCACAGTAAATCCTGTGGGAAATAATTTTTTTTGTATGAATTCTTTTATAGCATTGCTTTGATGTTCTATTAATAACCAAGGAAGGGCACTTATATTAATTTGGTCTCCGTCACTATTTAATTGAATGACATTTTTCATTGCATGATTGGCTTCCTGAATGTCACTACAAATTTTAACAATTTTTTCTTTGTCATGCATTCCATTTAATATTTTCTATAATGTTTCTGTTATATTATTTCCGATATGCATTGTATCAAACAAATGCACAATTTGTAGTTGCTCATAATAGGGCAACCTACTAAGTTGTTTGGGATAACTTTTCAGTCCCTGTGGAAGCCGGCCATTAATGCCTTGACGACCTTCATGAAGCATATAAGTTAAACAAATTAACAACAAAAATCATTGTCAGTTACAAGATGAGTAAACACAACACAATATAAAAATATAAATTCAAAACATATCATATATGATAGATAAAAAATTTGATCTGATGTATAACCTTGACGATTAATTTTATTATATTCCAACTTCCATAGGCGAGGTGACATTCTTCGTGGTTTTGATGTAGTATCCTCTTTCCCATTGAAAAGATGTTTTTCAGTAGTTCGATACTTATGATTTCTATGGAGGAAGTGCCTATACTCATTAAACACCTGCTTTCCTAAACTTGTTGAACGAAGAGATTTCATCTTTGGACCACAAATTGGACATACAAATTTTCCCTTTTTTTCAAGACCTGCAAGATCATATATAATTGGATTAAATATGTCAATTTTATAATTATATATAATGAATAGACAAACATTCATGATATCTACTTCATGAAATTAAAAATTGTTAGAAGTGTAATCAAACATTATAACATACCGCAAAATGTGTTAGCCAGGGCATCATGAATTGTCCATACAAGCATTACATGGAATTGAAATTGTCTTTGTCCTATTGGTCTGGAGACGTCATACATAGTGACGCCATTCCATAACTTTAGTAACTCGTTGATAAGAGGCTCGATATATACATTCATATCTTTAACTTGGTACTTACCT
>VDFB02172756.1:0-17133 GCA_007258455.2 Sequoia sempervirens | reverse complement strand
ATTGAAAAGAATTCAATCAAAACTTAGCATGTTTGAAAGATAGGTAAAGTGTACCTTGATATAATTAAAAAAACTAATACTATGAGTAAGATAGAAAAAACAAATTCATGATATCTAAATTCCCTCTATGCAATTCAGCCCAAGTTTCGTACAACTGCCATTGATAACAGAAAATGAAGCTTAATGTATATATTCTTCTACCTATATATATTCTCCTTTGTAAACTTGTAACTTATGCAACACATACTATATCTATGTATGGCATGTAATATGAAAATTCTCCATTTGAAACAATATATTTTTTAACAGTATTATTTATGTTTAATTGTAGAAGCTTTAATTCTTGAAATTCATTGGAAAACAAGTTTCAACTGCCAATTAATGGTAAGCCAGTTGCCATTTAATGGCAAAAATCTCCAAAATATCAGGTAGAAGCCTCCAAAATCTAACTTGACACATAAAATCCAAATAAACATTGATTTAACAATTAGATGGGAACATTCTATTTCTATTTGAATTTTTTTTGTGAATTTGATGGCAATTTGTTCTTACATTTGCAATGCATCAATTTATTGTTGAAGAGTTGCAAAAGGGAAAAGGGTTGTTAGTAATTAAACATAATTATCTCAAAAGCAATCAGTCACTTTTAACTATTTCTTTCAGAAAATTTTATTTTTCATTAAGCTTATTTCCTCTTCCATTGTAACAATTCATTGCATTTATTTTGCTTGTTACAAATACTAATTAGTTAAGTTTGTAGCTTGCAAGTGCAGTAGATATTTGGGTTGTATAGGGTTATGATTAAGCTTGTTTCTATATAGAAGTATGTAAAAAATAGAGGACTTTTGTAAAAAATAGAGGACTTTCCTTTTTCTAAATAATTGAGATCCACGAACTACACTCAAATCTCCTAATTCCATTTATTTAGATAGCAGATTGTGGCATCACTTCCATAGATAATAAAACTAGAGCCATTGTAAGTGGCCCTACAAACTATATCTATCTATGTCATGTAATATCCAAAATTAGCTCTTTCAATATTGCATGTTTCATTTACATTTTATTCATCTCAGCTACATTTCTTCATTATATACTATTGTAATTGCATTCATTTTTTCATTTGATATGTAGATGTACAAAGAAATACAACTTTCTTTTATTAGTCCATGTCTTTTTCTCATTACTATTAGTAATCATCTCTCCTATTTTTAATCACAGATGATGGACACTAGAAACAAAAAAAGTCAAACTAAAACCCATCAAATGGAACTTCAAAGAATACAAAGTCGTAAAAGAAGTTGAGAGTACTATTCTCGTCATAAAGAGGAAATTAGTGCTCGTTGTCACCTGCAAAACATACAAAAACAAAGACCAAATGAAACAGATACTACACCATCAACGAACAACAACAGTAACTTCATGACTGCTTCAAATAAAATTCGACACAAAATAAATGCACTATCAAACTTACAAACATGCACTATATGTAAGGAACACTACCCTAGCATGCTTGTTCATTCATCAAACAATAATTGTATTTGTAAACGATGTTTCAATGAGAAAGACGTTCATTGATTTTCATTACTTAATAATATGGACCCGGGAGAACAACCTCCTATGTTGCAAAAGATCACTCAAGTAGAAGAGATGCCCATAGCAAGGGTAAACCCAATATTACAAGTAACCCACACTCGTGGGGGGAAATATAAATACAATGGCCACATGATTAGCTTCCCACAAGACATAAAAAGTATTGCCAAAATACTTCCACATAGAATTACAGACCTAGATGTCTTGATAGTTCAAAGATTGCAAACACAAGGAAACTATTACGACTATTATGTAAGTAAGAGTGGTATTAGAGATTCATTGTAATACAAGATCATGACCCATACTATAGCGATGTTGAAATAAATGCATCCTACTTAGAACAACTCCTTGAAACAAGACCTTTGTTTTTGTATTCCTTAAAACAATCATTCATTTATTTGCTTTTGATTTATGATAACCACCCACCTTTGTTTTTTATATTCCTTAAAGCAATCCTTCATTTATGTCTTCTGATTACTTTCTTTTGTATTCCGTCAAGCAGTCTTTCATTTTTTTCTTCTGATTGCTTTCTTTTGTATTCCTTCAAGCAATCTTTCATTTTAGTCTTTTGATCATATGTTGCATTATGATGTTTTTCACTTCCGCAAAAGTTTCAACATATACAACCAACTCACATGCACATGGAAGAGAGAAAATTATATTTCAAACCCTTCTACAAAAATTAAGTTACATAAATAGTGAAGTCTAATTTAAGTCTTTACCTAGATTGATATGTAAATATATACTTTTTATAAATTATTTACTTGATGATATGATGTGACCTTTGCATCTCTTCTTTTAAAATACTAAATTCACTAATTGAATAAATATAGATAAAATATAATTGTTATATGATAGAATTTCATGAGCTTCATATTTAATATTATTATAATAAAAAGAATAATTTAAAAGAAAAAAATAAAAAATATTTTACCTCTAAAAACAAAATTAGATACCATTCAATTTTATTGACTATAAAAAAATATTAATTTACAAGAAAAATCATCTAATTTTTATTTTTTATATATATACATATAGTCTTATAACGAATTATAATGTATTCGACGTGTAATTTGGAACTCTATACAACTTGTCTTACTAATAAAATCTTTCAAATAAAAGAAAAGCATTTCAACTAAAAAGTATTTTATATGCGAAAAGGCAAAGAAAGCCCTGTACGGCTTGAATATTCAAAGCCAACAAAGAGTAAGTCGACCTGCGGTGTCATCTGTGCTTACACACGCGGACTACAATGTGTAGACATCTAACAGCTATACTGAAAATATGCATCTAAATGAACCATAGCTTTCGCACGATTTGTTTGAATACACTTATGAAGGTAATCTTATGGATAGGAAATACTACTTTTGCCACCTACTTTAACATAATGTTGTGAAGAAGGAAAAACACTCAAATTTAAAAGATAACCAAAAGCATAAAGATTAAAAATACAATTAAAGAACAGCGTGCATTTGCGTCGACTTCATGACTGTGGTACTCAATGTCGGTTGTGGTTCGGTTGTGGTTTGAGGTTCAGGATTCCATCATTCCTCTGCATTTGCCTGCAAGTTGAATTGCTTCCCATAACTTGTCTTCCTCAGCCAGCTCTTGAGTCCATTTCCAACATTGCTCTTGAGTCCATTTCCAACATTGCTTTACAAGCATATCTGGTAGCTTTGACACATTCTCAAAGATACTTCTGTCCATGCCACAAAATCTTCAATATCTTCATCCAGCATCAATTTGCATACTTTGTAGAGTTTGTAGCTTGGTGCTATTTCCTCCCAATCCTTGGAATCACGTAAATTTGCAACATCCCCCTCTCCCAATAGACTTTCTCGTTTGAGCAATTTCTCACTTTCCTCTAATAGATCCTTTAGAAATCTACGCGGCTCTTCACAACCAGAAGAAAATTTATCGTACTCCATTTGTAGCTTGTAGAACTCCCTGTCTGCGGCCATGCAAATCTGATCGTGGTATTTATTAAGATCGTCAAGGAGTTTTATTTGGTTGACGTGGAGATCAATATCACACTAGTCTACGAAGCTCAAGATGTCCCATATTTCACTACAGGCTTTCCTCAAAGGATCTGACTTGGCCTTATGTAGACCAATGAAGATAGTGATAAGTGGCATAACTGTCAATTTCACACACCGTTTTTCTACACTTGGGAAATACTTCAAAACTGAAGGAGGTGCTATTTTTTTAAGCCTATTTAGAAACTCTGTCCCATCCTCTACCCATTGCGGAGAATATATGCTGAAAATTGAGTTGATTTCCTTACATGACATGCCTTTATGATGACCCTTCTTCATTAGACTCTTTACTTTATCAAAAGACATTTGATTGGCTTTCCATAAATCAGAAGGATTTTCTCCTGGCATACAATTCTTTATACTTATCAGGTGATTCAATCGGATCTCCTTTCCTCATGTATTCAATACACCAATTTACCTACAATAACCTCTGACAAAAGTCCACACACCTTGCTGAAAAAACTAACACTTACTTGAAGGATCAACACCAAATATAAGAACTTGTGCAATCTGATTTTGGTAAATATCTTTGTGGGCAACTTCTGTAACTTGCTCATCCTAGTTTCATCATCTTGGAATTGTCGTTGATCTCTTTTTAAGTCCCACATGTGAATCAACTCAACAGTGTTGCTTATCCAGAAATCCTCCAAACAAAGACGCTTTCTCCAGCTGTGTCTATGTGGATGAAGATACAATTGGGCAGCCAACCATCTCCAGCAGATGGCAACCCATCCTATTATGATGAAACTATAGAGTAGAACAATTGTAGCAATATCCACAGGAAAATAAGGTGTGCAAAAATAATGGTTATAAAGAGGAAGAGTATGACACAAATTGTGACAATTATCCCTATTGCTGAACTGAAAACTGACCTGCATATCACATAATCAGCCCGACAAACACGAGCAACAAACCATGGCCTGAGCACTTCATCGTCAAAATCAATCCAAGAAATCGTCATAGTTCTCTCATTTGAGGATTGAAACACATCCTCTCCAGTGATGGAAGAAAATGCAGAAATCCTTTGCCTCAAAAGGCCATGAATGGTTTTACTCGCTAAAATCGTGCAACCTAATATTAAACCAAGGACTACAATACATATGAATAAAACCAAATTTACAATTGTCGACCAAGTTATCCTAGACAAGGTTACCTGAAAATACTCATGAAATCGACAACCGTAGAGTTGCCTCGGCTAAGATGCTGTAGCTTGTTAAAGAGGAGGAGGAGTTCAGAAGTAATTTCGGCACACAGAGCTATTGCTAACGCGACAAAAGTTCGCACGCTTGGAGCAGCCATTCTAGGCAGCAAATAGCCTACAAAAACACACACAGCAACTCTTCCACTAACGGCAACCTGATGAAAATACATAAAATAATATTTAACAATCTCTTCAGAGAAATATCTCTCATATTCATCCATAACATTTTTCTCATCTTTACTTATAACGTAGAAAGTATTCTTTGAATTGGTCCACCAAACAATTATCTGCACTGTTACACCGGTGAGGGCGAAGGCTTTAACAGGTAGCCAAGTCGCCCGTTTACTGCATGCGCGCCATACCTCTAACCCTATTAAAAGAATAAACACACCATAGCATGCTAAAGTGGATTTATAACCAACTTCTTTTGGACATATCGGCAAACTTGAAAAGGGAGGTCGAGGTGGAGGTGCAATTCTCTCACAAAAATCTCCCATATATAAATCTGCGCAGCAAACACAAATAAGGAGAAGTGAAGCTGAGAGTATGAAGCATAGTGTGGCTTATTTGCAGTTATTTATCGTCTCCCTCCTTTAACTTTTTCGTACAACTAATAATTTTGAAAGAATTTGCATGCACCATGGAAAACTAAAGTCCCTTGTGGTTTATTTGCTCCGATCTCTTTATCACGAGATTCAATGAGATTTAACTTTTTCGTACAAGTAATAATTTCCAAAGAATTCCGCAGACACCATGGAAAAACCAAAGTCCTCTTTGTGGTTTATTTGCTCCGATCTCTTTATCAATGAGATCTAATGGTAGAAGAGTTTAAACTTAAAATTGAAAGGAATGGTGTTAATATTGATAAGGAGTGAGTTTACATACGCAGCCACAGATAGTTATTATCGATTCAACTATGTATGAGGAATAACTTCATTGACCATGACTATGATCAGTGGTTCATTAAGAATTATCTTCATGATATCGAATACCATTTAGCACTTATTGAATCTAGATGATGTAAGCTCATAGAGGTGAGACTGGCCTTTCTCGAAGTCACTATTCATTCAACTTCACACACTTAATCACTGAAAGTTTCATGTTACCACTTAAAGTTGTATCCTGATGGTAAAACTCAGTATTGAAAGAAGTTTTTTATGAACCATTCATTGTAGAGCCCCTTTAGCTCATCAATTGATAAGGAGGTATTTTCCACAACATGTCAAATTATGATATTGTTATCAGGATTCAACCATGTAGTTTTACAAGTCAAACTCATTGACCCATGTTTAACCGATTGAATCTTGATAGCACTATCATAATTTGGCATGCTGTGGAAAATATCTCCTTGTCAATTGATGAGCTAAAGGGGTTGTATAATGAATGGTTCATAAGGCACAACACTTGTTGAAGGTTTTCCAAATGGGGTTGCAAGCTAAGTGGGCTTAACCTTGGGGGAAACTCTTTGGTTAAGTGCGCTTGAGCTGGAGTAGCACTAAGATGGGTGACCTCTTGGGAAGGCCTAGATGCTTCACCTCTATGAGCATCACCTAGATGCAATGAGTGCTAAGTGGACCATTCATTATCATGAGACATGGGTTCTTGTGAACCACTACTCATGAAACATGGGTCAATGAGTTTGACTCGTAAAACTACATAGTTGAATCCTAAAAGCTATATCATAATTTAACACACTATGGAAAATACCTCCTTATCAATTGATGAGCTAAAGGGGCTCTATAATGAATAGTTCATAAGGCACAACACTTGTTGATTGTTTTGTAAATGGGGTTGCAAGCTAAGTGGGCTTAACCTTAGGGGAAACTCTGTGGTTAAGTGCACTTGAGTTGGAGTAGTACTGGGATGAGTGACCTCCCAAGAAATCCCAGTGCTTCACCTCTGTGAGCATCACCTAGATGTAATGAGTGCTAAGTGGACCATTCATTATTATGAGAGATGGGTTCTTGTGAACCACTACTCATGAAACATGGGTCAATGAGTTTGACTTGTAAAACTACACGGTTGAATCCTGATGACAATATCATAATTTGACATGTTGTGGAAAATACCTCCTTATCAATTGATGAGCTAAAGGTGCTCTACAATTAATGGTTCATAAGGCACAACACTTGTTGAAGGTTTTTCAAATGGAGTTGCAAGCTAAGCAAGCTTAACCTTGGGGGAAACTTTGTGGTTAAGCACGCTTGAGCTAGAGTAGTACTAGGATGGGTGACCTCCTGAGAAGGCCCAATGCTTCAACTCTATGGGCATCACCTAGATGCAATGAGTTCTACGGGGACCATTCATTATCATGAGAGATAGGTTCTTGCGAACCACTACTCATGAAACATTGGTCAATGAGTTTGGCTCATAAAACTACACGGTTGAATCTTGATAGCAATAACATAATTTGACACGTTGTGGGAAATACCTTCTTATCAATTGATGAGCTAAAGAGGCTCTATAGTGAATGGTTCATAAGGCACAACACTTGGTGAAGGTTTTACAAATGGGGTTGCAAGCTAACTGGGCTTAACCTTGGGGAAACTCTGTGGTTAAGCACACTTGAGCTAGAGTAGTATTGGGATGGGTGACCTCCCGGGAAGACCTAGTGCTTCACCTTTGTGAGCATCACCTAGATGCAGTGAGTGCTAAGTGGACCATTCATTATCATGAGAGATGGGTTCTTGTTAACCACTACTCATGAAACATGGATCAATGAGTTTGACTCGTAAAACTACACAGTTGAATCTTGATCTAGTAATATCATAAAAAGTTAATATTGAAATAATAATAATATTTTTTTTAGATTTTACATTATTTTTTATGCATTCCTTAATTAAAAATAACTATAATTTTATTTCATATTAAAAGCAAAGTTAAATGATAAGAGCAAACAATAAGAATAGTTTTTTAAAACTTAAAATAGAAAACAATAAAGTTTTAAAAAATTAAAATATATTTTTAATATAAATTAATATTTTTAAATGGAAAAATACATTCTATTTTTCAAATAAAGAGGAGAAGAATTTAGAATCATTTTATTTTATTCATATTATTATATTTTTTAATTTATATTAAAATAAATTTTAATATTAAATTAGAAAAATAATACTTAAATAGTATAAGTGTTAATATTTATTATGCTAAAAAATGTATATCATGGCTTTTTCATTTATGTTTTGGATTTGTGATGATTAAGTTATTTTTGCATATAATTAGTATGTTAGATAATATGTTTCATGTGAAAGTTGACAAGTAACTTAATCCAAATTTGTTTCTATCACCACTCATTCCTAGGATTTAGATCTACTCTTCATATCTAGTAGTTCATTATCTTGGTCTAGTTCCATAGGTATAGAATTGATATAGGCTAATTCTATGTTGTGGAGTCAAACTTGTAACCTTTAAAATTGATTTTTTTGATTTGGGACTATGCTTCCTTCCTTCAACAACCATTATGAGCTAGCTAAAGCACAATCTATTTCAAATTGAAAACTACGGTGGAGTATTAAAACTACCTTAGTTCAAATGAATCATTCTAGGACTTTATTGAGAAAATAGATAAAGTTTAATTTATGTCATCATTATATCATCATTATAGGAGAATATTAAATGATTGCATTCTATTCTAAAAGGAAAATATGAAATAACTTCCTACATAATCTTAAGAGAGATGTCATGTATGTAGATGAGTATGACCATATATCTTGGGGAAAATAACATCCTAGGCTAATAATAGAGATCACAAAAGACCAACATATAATTTTATGGAACCAAGGTGTACCATCCTTTAACCAATTCAGACATACATTATACATACTAGTAACATAAGCAATCAATATCTAATAAATAATCAACATAATTCAAAATCTATCTCAATGAATTATTATCAATATCTAAGATTATATCCCACATACTTTTCTAGTAGACACTATTAAGAGAAGTACTTTGTACATTTTATAAATCAAGCACATAACAAGATAAAATTGTAGACACCTAAAATATGACCTTACCCAACCACACCTCATTTTAGCCCATCCTAAGCCATTAATTAAATAAATAATATTTATTTATTTATTTAATTAATTTACCGATCACCTTTATCCCACTTTATCCTAGCCAATTAATTAAATAAATATTCATTATTTATTTAATTAATTTATCCATTACCTTTGTCCCCAAATTCTTTGTGGATTAAATCCACACTTTTGAGTTATATGTGCCTTGGTATCAATTTGGACGCAGTTGTAAGTCGGGCCTCCAACTCTAGCCTTCTCTTTTATTTTGTGGCCTAGGAAAGATTCACTTTATGCATGAACTTCTCAGTTGAATACATGTGTCACCCCCGCGCTCTCCCGCAGCAAGAAATGCTCATTTATATTTTGGGACAACGTTGTGGTGCCACCCACCATTTTCAGTTCATTAAAAGCAGGTGGATTCAAATGATGGACATCTGCCTTTGTGTGTCATCCTTGCGCGCTTCGAAGAGAAAAAGTGCCCCCTTTACAAGAAAAGGGTACGACATTGGTTGAGAAGACATGATAGTCCAAACAAAGCACACACCATGATGCATGAGCATCTAGGGTGTATATGAAATCTTGCATCCCCCCAAAAAATGTTTCTTTTTTAGTAAGTTTTAGGGCTAAAAATGATAGGATTACTTACTATTTTTAATAAGTTAGAAGGGAAAAAAATGGTAGGTTTTTATTTGTAGTAAGTTTGCATAAATGTGCACGTCTAAACATTAAATCTTACATAGGGCTCTAGAATGGTGAAATGAAGACAATGGTTAAGAGATCACTTCAACACCATTAGTCATTTGTGAGATATTAATGTTTTGTCTTAAATATCCCTTTTAAAATATTCAGTCATTTTTGAGGTACCTAGAGGTTTTGAATGGGCCTAAAAAATGGTTGAAAAATATGGTATATTATAAATATACCTTTTTGTATAGATCACTCGATGAGATCTTTCCAATGGTGTAGACGATTTGTCAATCTGATGCCCAAGTCAAAATTTATGGCTCCCAAAAGTTGGACTAAAATTTATAAATTTTCTAAATTTGGAAAAAGAGTAATTGAATCTGTTGGGTGCCAAAAATAGAAGTGACAGCTCATTGGAAAGTGAAAAAGTCTTATAAAGTGGTTACAAAGGAAAAGGGATTCATTGTGGATGAGAATATAGATGAAATTCTTGCTTTTCAATACAAAACAAAGGTTGGGGTTTTAGTGACCATTATTGCCATTCCCAGACTTGCATGTCTAATTTTCTACACGTATTTGTAGCCTAGATTTATGTAATAGTGGTCTTGTGACCAGATAGTTGTAATGCATATTATGCATGTATGTAAGTGATTTTTGAGAATATAATAAATTTGCATCATTGTTGTTCTTGAATGTTATTTTCTATGTAAGGTGTGTTTGCGGGAGAGTCTCCCTTCATCACCTCAACATCTAATGGTTGTTGAGCATTAAGGTAACACCATCACTGGGAGCTACAAATCATATGTGTGCGTGTGCTGAAATATCTCTAATACCATATTCTATTACTACAATTGGGCATTAGAGGGCAGGTGGAAGGAATGGAAGAATAAGATAAGATATTGCAACTTGAGTTGTGTTTCAATCGATTTCCAACCACTAGGTATAACTGTCGCATGGGCTCGTCAAACAAAGAATTTTAGAGAGGTCCTATCACTTGAAGAGGTAATTTTGAGGAAATCACCTCCTGCACATAGGCTTCAATACTGCAAAGATCTCTAGCTACTTTTCGGCGGCTATCAGATTTGGTAATAAATTTTGGCCCTATTGCAAAATTTTGCTAATAGGAGGCCCTAGGTATCATGTTTTCTTGGCCTCAAAAACCCCAACCATGCAAACAATAATGCTTATATATTTTGAAATGTTATCTTTGTTAGGAGCTCCTGGGGAAGTATCTCTTAGAAGTTTTTGTTAACTATTTCCAAAGAGAAAAAATTATAATTTTTTTAGTTCTGGAATAGAGATAGCAACAATTTATTGTTTTCATTTCAAAGACTGTAGCAGGTGCCCATCAGGAGAAGGATTGAATATTTTGTATTGTTCCTTTGGGCCTTTGTAATTTTCTCTCCACCCAACAATGAAGAGGACGTGGTGTTCTGTGTCAAACTATGTGAAATTGATGGTTTCCTAATGTCTCACATTCTTTGATTTTATAATATAAGCTTTGATAAATGTTGCAAGCCTTAAATCATGCAAACAATATTTTAAATTTCTATAATTTCTAGAAGTTTATGAGCTATAGTATGCAATTTAGTTATGAATACCAAAGATGTTTTCAGCATATCACTTTAGTTTTATTTTAGTTTTTCTACTTTCCTTCTTCCATTTTCCTCCCAAAACAGTTGAAGGGCCAACTTCTAAAATCATGTAAGTTGTTTTGTAGAAATAAAAATTAGGTCCCATGTCAGTGAAGCTTCCCATAGGACGTTATTTGCCTAGAAGTGAGGGTTTTAAGCATTAATAGTTCCTTTTCTAGCATGCTCGGTGGGACCTATTCAAACCTGATTAGAAGTAAGAGTTTATGAGTTAGGGACCTATTACAAGGTCATTTGTAGTACAAAATCTAGGTTTACTACTACCGCCCCTTATGGCTGTAACTTGCCAAAGAGCCACAGGGTCAAGAACAACCCAACAATAATCACAAATGGCTACGCGAGGACTACCCAAAAATTTCATAGAATGGAATAGTGGTAGTCCGCTTATTCCGCCAATAGCTCCAGCTACTTGGGATCCTATTATTGCTAATTCCTTAAAGGCACTCCCCAAGTTCACATGGGAGGATTTTAGAAGCACTAGAAAACATCTTCAAGATGTAGCAAACATCTGCACTGTACATCATGTTACAGAACAAAATATAGCTTTAAGGATAATAGTTGCTTCTTTCAAAGGGTGAGCTCTTGATTGGTACAAATCCTTAGCACCCAACTCTATTGCCACATGGGATTATCTTGGCGATAATTTTCAACCGATTCAATGAAAGGGGAGATTGGTCGTCCCTCCTCCAACAACTAATTAGTATCAAAAGAGCCTTGCAAGAGGCTATTATAGATTTTAATACGAGGTTCTATAAAACTTGGAAAAGAATATTGATTTTAGCTCGTCCACCTGTAGGCATGGCTATTGTCTTTTATCTCAAATATTTCAACTCAGATATAGCTATGATGATTCAATTGCTCAGAGGCTAGATACTACCAGATGCTTATGAACTAGCTATCCAAGTGGAGAATAACCTTATAGATTTTTAGAATCTTCTCCCATGGCTATCGATGCTCATGTTTCCAAAACGCTACTACAAGAGGTCCCAAATAGTTCACAAGCTACTCCCCTATGTATGTATATCCAACTGCTCAGATAAGAAAAGTTGCTTCATCATCACTAGCTACGGAGATGAATGACATGAAGAACATCCTGTGAACTTTTCTAATGAGATAATAAATCTCAAAAGGCAACAAGCTATGCCTCCTAAGCTCTATTTTTAGAATTATCAAGGTAGCAGACCATCATATCAGCATAATCAAAACAACCAACACTAGGGAGGATAAAGACTGAACCATCAGATGCAACCCTCGAGTCAAATCATCCCAATGGATACCCCTTTGTAGGTGATCCCATTAAATCCACATAGGGAGTTAGTTGCTGGCCAAAACAACTTGACAGATGACTCAAATTCATGGTGTTTTTTGTCTGATGATGCACATACACCCTAAAAATTCCCTAGAGGAAATTTTCAATAGAGAGTTACCGAACAAAGGAGACAAGGGAACACATCAGTTATATCCCCTTATGGATATCAATCATCTAGGGTCAAAAATGCCATCCTAATGGCTCAAATGTAAGGTATGTACATAGAGAAAGAAAATAAATAGCCCTAGAACATGCACTTTTTTTCATGGTTAGACGAAAAGGATGTAGTGTTTACAAATGAGACTCCCACAAAAAGAGCTCCACAGGTCTAGTCAGACTACCACACACACTCTAAGAAGAAGCCGCCAAAAGTGCAAAAATATTTTGCAAGGCGTAAGGTGATTTTTAGAAGAAAAAAATCCATGCCTCCAACCATCACCTCTAATATATCAAAGCATAGCAACATAGTGCCCAACTGAATGAGGTCCAACCTCAAGGGTCACTAAATGTGGTTGAGCAACTGAAGAAGGCTCTAGCCAATGTTTCTCTATGAGATGTTCTATCAATCCTTGAGCAAAACTATTTACTGTGAAAGCCTTGAGGACCAAGAGAACCCACGTAGAGAACCTATAAGTGAAGCCACCACAAACCAAAGGGAAAGAGACTAGTGGAGATGAAAAACCTCATGTGCCATCTGTGTTCGTCAACACCAAAGAAGGGGTAAGTAAAATGAAGCCCACCCCTTTATATTCAACTCTTATTGTTAGAGATAAATTATTGCACAATTCTATGATTGATTTCGGTTCCAACACTACAATAATGCCCCAACAAATTGTGGATGCCCTGTAACTTTAGTATGAACCCTTGGATAAAGGGGTAATGCAACTAGACAAGAAGAAGGTTTGGAAATTGTAGAGGTCATCAAATCTCTTTCCCTAACCTTGTATTCTTGGCCCAATATCACAATAACCCAAGAGGTGGTGGTTATTAACATTCCATCAATCTTCATACTATGTCTCTCAAGGGATTTCACAATGAAAATATGTAGATAGATATCTTTGGATTGGTCTCATCTAATCCTAAGGACCAAATATGTTTAAAAAATGAAGGTGTTATCTGAACCATTGCATTTAGAGCACATTTCTAAAGACGCCACATGTGATGAATTTTGAGGTGACGAATACATATTTCTCAAAGAAGTAAATGTATTTGTGTGGAAATACTTGAAGAAGAATTAGTAACTAACAACATGACCCTAGAGGAAGATGTCCTCATTAATGAGTTTATGAAGAATTATTTGTTCAAGAAATTTGATCCCATCAATCTGAGGACTTATGTAGTTCATGATGAAGACTAGATCATCCCCAAAATCATAAAGAAAAAAGAAGAACATATCAAAGAACCTGAAATTGATTCTAGTTTTTGGACCTTGCATTTTGATGGTGTGAAATGCAAGGTTGGGTCTCGAGTCAGTATACATTTGGTGTCTCCTAAGGGAGTATAAATCCTCAAAGCTTTCCACTTCCAATTTACTTGCACAAATAATGATGTTGAATACGAGGCCTTGGTCCATGACCTAAGCCTTGTTTAATGCATGGGTGTGAAGTGACTAAAAGTGTTCAAGGACTCCAAATTGGTAGTAAAACAAGTAAGAGGGACTACAACCACCAAGAATTTCTACATGAGATCCTACCGACATAGGGTACAAGATCTAATTGAAGCCTTTGAGGCCTTCCACATACAAATTATTCCAAGGTCAAAAAATGCAAAAGCAAACAAAATGGTGATGATTGGTTTGCAGTTTGATCCAGTGATCAATTTTCTAAAAAATGAACACATGGTACAAGTTATTATCAATCCCGCCATTTTGGAAAATATCAACATTGGTAGGTATTCAAAAGTGATGAAAAGATTGCTATATTCCTCTAGTAGTCATGGAAAATCACAGAGTAGTTGTAGCCAAAGATCAAGGAGGCTTATGGAGACCAAATCATAAAAAACTTAAGTCCAACAAACTCCCAAAGGGATTGATCACCCTAGAGATTTTTTTGATTTTGATGATTCTTAGAGGGAAAAAAGGAAGTTTGTTGCGAATAAAAGTGATTATTCTGAACTTGATGTAGGAAGCAAAAGAAAATTGAAAGTTGGGAAAGAGGTTTCCTAGAAAGATAAGGATCGGTTGATATCCTTTTGCAATTACTATGAAGGCATCGTGGCTTGGACCTACAACAACCTAAAAGGGTATGAACATAAGGTGATCAAGCACACCATAGACTTAGTTAAGAAATCCAAACTAGTGCACTAAAGGTACAAAGGCTAGTCAATCCAAAAGTTGAGTCCCTCATGGATCAAGAGCTAAGGAAATTAATTGATTCAAGAATCATACACCCCATTAAGCATTCAACATGGGCATCTAATATAGTCCCTGTGAGGAAGAAGAATGATGAGATCAAAAGTTGCATGGATTTTATGGATTTAAAAAAAGCATCCTTAAATGAATACTACTCCCTTCCCTCTATGGAGAAAATCTTCCAAACAGTTGCGAGCTTGAAGATGTTCTCTTTGCTTGATGACTTCTCTGGCTATAATTTGGTATGGGCTAAGGAAGAGGATCAACACAAAACCACTTTCACCAAAAAGTGGGGAACTTTCACATATACAAAAATGTCGTTCAATATACCTAATGTAGGAGCTACTTTCAACGATCCATGGATGTAGCCTTCTAAGGAATAATCAATATAATAATCCTCATCTACCTAGATGATCTCATAGAATTATCCAAAAGGAAAGATCATTTTGACCATGTGGAAAAATATCTCAAAGGTGCCAAGAGTTTGGGATATCCCTGAACCCTAGAAAATGTGTCTTCGGATTACCTTAATGCAAGCTACTAGGATACATGGTATCCAAGGAAGGTATCTCCATTGACCTAGACAGAGTGTGGAACATCAAAGGTTTACTCCTACCAATGAATAAAAAGGAGTCAAATCTTTCCTCGAAAAGGTTAACTTCATCAATAGGTTCATATCAGACTTCACAAGGATAGTAAGGCCCATCACCCTAAAGCTGAAGAAAGATCAAGCTTTCAAATGGACCACTGAGGGAAGGGTGGCTTTTGATAAGATCAAAGATGCAATATCCACTACCCCAGTGCTAGTTAATCCCGACTTCTCCAAGGATTTTGTCATGTATGTTTATGGAAGCAAACATTTCCTAGCAACTCTGTTAAGTTAGAAAGAGAATGGAGGAAAAGGTGAACACCCCATTGCATTATATTCAAGAACTCTATGAGGGTATGAAACCAAGTATAACTTTGTAGAGAAGCAAGCATTCACCATCATTACAGGTCTTAATAAATTCAAACACCTAATGTTAGGAAATAAGATAATGGTATATGTATCACACCCTAGCATTAGAGAGTACATCTTGGAAGAGGAATTTATAGAAAAGAGGGCCAATTGGATCACCAAGATCCTAGAATATGACATCAAAGTCAGATTGACCAAAGTAATCGAAGAGAGGGGACTTTGTGAATACTTGGCACAATCCATAGATATCATGGTAGAGGAACATGATGCACCATAGGCAGTTTTAGTAAATCAGTATGATACCCACGGGTCATGGGTTGTTGACAAGATTCACTTCATGAAGATCAACCGATACCCGAACAATCTCCACGCACACAAAAGGATATTTTATAGATTACAAGGAGCTAGTTATACACTAGTCTAGGGAATCCTGTTTAAAATAAATTTTGATGGTATCCTCCTTAGATGCGTCAATAACCATCAGGCCAGTAAAATCTTGCAAGATATGCATTTCAACCCATTGGGTGGCCATTTCTCGACAAAAATTACCACCCTTAAGATTTTGCATACATGATATTACTGGACAACCTGGTTTTTAGATTACTTTCGAGCAATAAAAAAGTGCAAGAAATGTCAATTCTTCGTAGGAAAGTGAAAGAATTTGACTATGCCATTAAACCTAATCATGGCCAACGAGCATTTTACACAATGGAGCTTGGATTTCATTAGGATAATCAATCGAATATCTAGCACGGGTCACAAATGGATACTCACGATCATAGATTAACTCACAAGATGGACAAAAGCAGTTCCTTTAAAATAAGCAACTGAAAAGGTAATCCTCAACTTTCTAGAGGAACTAGTTGCAAGGTTTGGCCCCTTGAAAACAATTATGTTTGATAATTTGACGGCCTTCCTCGGTTCAAAGATATCAGAGTTTGCACTCAAGAATGGAATCTTCCTTAAACCTCCATCCAACTACCACCTATAAGGGAACGGGTTGGCATAATCAACGAACAAAAACCTCCTCAAGTTGATTAAGAGAATGGACTCTGATCAACAGAGGAAATAACATAAACATCTGCACATAGCTCTATGGGTTGATCGAGTCACTCCTAAGCAAATTTTAAAGACATCCGAGCATATGAGTTAGTCTACAGGAAGGAAGTTGCAATGCCCATTTCATTAGAAGTCCTCACATTGTAGCTATTTAAAGCTCTTGAAATTGAAGAAAATGGTACTATGGAGGTCAGTTTGGTAGAATTACTTAGCCTTTAGGAAGAAAGAGAGAAATCATTTGATGTTATGACTAGCCACCAACAAGTGGTAAA
>VDFB02172755.1:26557-39605 GCA_007258455.2 Sequoia sempervirens | reverse complement strand
GAATTTTCTCCTGGACTTAGCCAACTTTGCCCGAAATCAAACTTCAAGTGGGGAAACATCCATGAGAACGAAGCTAACATTCAAATGTTGCAAATGCATATGAGAACGTCGAGCATAAGGGCGAAGCAAGACAAAAATGACCAAAATGACCTATCCCCTAAGGGGACAAAGTCAGGACCCTACAATAGACAAACGACGAAAGAAAAGCAGGAAAAGAGGGTCCCCGCCTCAGTGGGGCATGTGTGCAAAAAGTGCACAACATTATCTTGAAGCACTATGTTGAAAATGTCAGTTTACAATACTATATGTACGCGTATGGCTAATTTGGTTGATCTCGAGGTTAGGATAATCCATGGATGGGAGTAACCTAGTGGTCACTTAGTTAAGTAATCACCTTTTAGGTTAAAATTATATTGTGATTGAAAAGAGTATGAGTGGTCAAATACCAAATCGAGCTAAGGGGTGGGTGAGTGTACAACTACAATCGAAGTACTGAGCGATTGCATATATATACTAAATCTTTGGCCAAAGTAGTGTAAGTAGCTACTAATTACACTTGTCAGTTTATTGTGAGCCAGGTTTGCATAATTAAGCTGGGAATGTCATGCATGTAGGTTGTAGACAATGTATGGTAGCTTAAGTTATGTAGGACACAACACCATGCTCAGGAAGGCTAGTATTATGAGGTTGCCAAAATAATCTCTTCGTTGAAGAGTAGGGCCATCTTACCAATTAGGTAGATGTGCAGGGGACCACAGTAAGTCTGTGGTTGGCATAAAAGTGCTTGACTGATACTCTCCCTCATATAGTTGGTAGCTGAAATTTGAGGATGTATGCCAGAATGGACATCTAGACCATTTGTACTCTATTTCATTTAAGCTCTTGGAAGTTATGTATGTATTCATGTATCTCTATCTTCATGGAATTGTAATTGGAAAAATGTTATCTTTACATGGGATTATGTAATATGAAATTGTTACTTGCGATTATGTTATTTTTCCTTATAAATGCAATGGGATTCTTTCAAATGTGCAAATTGTTATTAAAATAGAAAATAAAAAATTTATTACTTTATGTTGGTAAATATTAATTATTCACATATGGGTTAAAACTTAGGCTAAATCAATAAGTAAAACATCGGGTATGTTACACGTGGTATCAGAGCTACCAAGTTCAACTCTGGAACCTATGAGCTCGCTATGCTTTCATCCAACATTTTATGAATCTAATGTTTGGAATTCTTGTGCCAGGATGGTGCGTCTCAAGTAAACTGCTAGGAAGTCAGTGATCGATAATGAGCGCTACCTCAAGGCCAAGAAGGAAAGTGAAACCATTGTTATAACCATTGAGGGAAATAATTATGACAATGAGATATGGATTAGTGACACCAAGACTATTATCCATGCCTTATCCTGTGTCAATCAAGAAAGGAAGAGGATGCATGAGGCTGCTAACTTTGTACCTCCTATCTCTCCTACAAGGTCAAATTCAGTACCACTTTCCAAGGATATTCCCTTGGAGCGGGGTGTTAGTCCTTCCATGATTTTTAGGGACCCTCGTGTTCTTCCATTAATGGAAGTTATTGTAATTTCCTCTAGTGGTGAGTTGGAGGGATATATCCCTTGAAATTATGTATCTAAGAGTGAGTCTGAAGGTTGTGCACCCTTCGACAATGTTTTTGAACAACAATCAGAGGGATATATCCAACTTAGCTATTTATCAAAAAGTGAATCTGAAGGATATTCTCCCCTAGACTATTTGAATAGTCACTTTATGTATATACAAGGATATCTTGAATCCTTTGATCTTAATAAAAATTTTGATTTGGCAAAAAAAATTGTGCAAAACTCTTCTCTCAACTTCTTTGTGAATGAATGTTTGTTATTGAATTTTTTTTAGAATGCTAAGTAAGCCTTTGTAGGATATAATTGAATGAATCCTTTAGGTGAAACATGACTTGTGAAAATGGTTAGAACAAGAACCAACCTTGGGGGTGGCCAAGAGGTAGGCCAAGGTGTAGATATGAGGCTAAATTGGATCGAATTTTGGCCATAATGAATGAGAATAGAGAAAGAATTGGACACCTTAAGCAAGAGGTAAGAGGAACGGAAAGGAAAGAACAAGAAGTTCCTAATGGAGAGGAAGGAGAAAATTCCAATGATCATTCACAGTCAAGTGATCATGAAAAATATGAATCCCAATCTAGGTCTAAAGGAAGAAAGAAGAAACAACTTGTAAATGAATTATCAAGAGATATGAGGAAGGTCACCCCCCTAAGTTTGAGGGAACCACTAGTGGGGATGCAGTTGAAGCATGTCTCATGGAAATAGAGAAATATTTTGTGATAAGAAATTACTCTGAAGTAACTAAGGCCATTTGGGGATCCTTTTAGCTAGTTGAGGAAGCATCCACATGGTTGATGAACAAAATGATAGAGCTTGGGTTAAGTTCCTTAAGTCTCACTTGGGATGAATTCATCAAAAAATTTTAAAGCGGTGGCTACCCCAATTTTATTATGATCAGAATCTTACTGATTTTTAGAATTTAAGGCAAGGAGATTCCTTAGTAATTAATTATTGGGATAAATTCACTTGTCTCCTAAAGTACATAACTATGTACCAAAAGGAAGAGCGATTTCGCATTAGGAAGTTCATCTTGGGCCTCAACGCCTAAACTAGAGGAGAAGTACATGTGCATGGTCCTACTACTATGGACTTGGTGTACGAGAAATCTATTAAGCAAGAGCAGAGGCTTAAATCTATCTCTACCTACTGTGAAAAGAATAAGAAGAAGTTTAATTGGTTGTGATGAGGTAAAAATAACCTCATTAGTATAATGGGCTCAATATGTAAATTTAAACCTTTTAGCCTTAATAACCTTTCCAATTGATTACCTTTAGGAAAAATAAGTGTTCTCTTTCTATGAATAAGTGTACAAACTTTATTTCTTGGAGTTGATCGAATTAAACTAACTTATCTTGATTTAATGGTTTAGGCTTGATTATTTCATAGGTCAACTCCACTTCCAATCACCATTCCAGTTAGAAGGGAAATGAATTCAGATCTTCATACTTTTGAAAATAAGCGAGCGGGCGCCAAAATTCCAAGAGCACACGTTTTGGCCGAGTCTTTATAATTCTATTATTTTTCAATTTCAAAAACTTTATGGCTCATGCGAGCCTCTTTAATATTGTATATCATGGGCTTTAAAGTCCCTTTTTCTATTGGCAATCTATTAAAAGACTCTATCGACTGAAAAATAGGATTTTTTGTTAGTCATTTTTCATATAAATATGTAACTGTTACAAATAATGAATAGAGAAGAAGATTATCGTTATGCTGCAAATTTGTCTTTTGAGTAAAAACTACCATATGAATATGAGTTTTCCTGCCACTCTTTGAATTACTGTGTACTATGGACGCGTCTTTGGAATGAAGTAGCTTAGAGAATTTTCAGTGCATGTGATCTAAGGTAGTTGTAGAAACACCCGAGAGCTAGCCACTCAAGGGTTATATATAGATAGATAGGTATTCTATTCCTTATTCTGCATTTTCTTTTAGTAGATAACAGTTGAAGTTGAAATCCATTTTCATGAGTATATGTTATGTTGTTAGTGTCAAGCCTGCAGGTTGTAGCTAAGTCTATAGTTTCTAAACTTAACATTTGAATGTCCAGAGCATATTACTTCAGTAGATTCTATTAAATTGTTTTTGTTTATAGTTGGATTGTTATACATTAGATAATGTTTCCTAATTTCTTTACATGTTTTACTTCCTAAAAAATTTATGCATTCTTTAGGTTAATATTTTCTACGCTTTCTAGTTTAGTGGTGATGTTTTTCTGATTTATAGCTCTTTGCTCTCTAGTTTAAGATCATTTCTTGCTTTCTAGATAGATAATTCATTTCTTTTAAGTTTAGAGGCCCTCTAGTTTAGACTCTTTATTCAGTTGACTAGCATTTAAAGAACCTAAGAGAGAGAATTGAGATGTCTTCTATTGCAAATAGCCTTTGGACACTGCCTGGTCGATATAATGATGTGATTATTCACTAAAGTGTTAGGACCTAATGACAACCTGTCACCTTTTGGCACCGTTGCCGGGGATCTTCCTTTTTCTAGTGTTAGTAGGAGATATCTTGAAGACCTCTTCTAGAGATAGGAATAGTTCTTTAGCTTCTTTTCTACATGGTCAGGAAACGAGGCCCCCATGGAAGATTCATACCAAAAACCCCCCAGTTGACATACCAACAACAAGCAGAGAGGAAGGTAACTTAGACCAAGAACTTATGGAGGAATTGACTGAATGGGGTCAACCTGAGTCCTTCCCACATACTCCAAAAAGAGAACTTGTGGTTGTAGAGGAGTATATTCCTTTGCAACCTCTTGAACCGTGAACTGAGTGAGCTTGGGATGAAATTCATACCTTCTTCAACACCATGGGAGACCAAAGGAATGTCGCTAATAATAACGATAACTGTCCACCACGCACATTCACTTATCCAATTGCTATCGATGCGGATGACGATACGACAATGAAAAACATCTCACCCGCCTTTTTTTCAACCTTTCAGGGTTTGCCTATGGAAGACCCTGATCAGTTCCTATTTGAGTTTAAAGTCTTGTGTCAAACATATGACTACAAGAATGATAATAAAAAACTAAATCTTTTTCCTTCCACTTTGAAAGACTCAACTATGCATTGGTTTATGGGATTTCCTTCTTAGTCAATAACCTCCTGGGATGAGATGGAGTCTACCTTTTTGGAGAAGTATCAAAGTTACTGCAAGGTTAGCGATAGGAAAGAAGAGTTGTTCAAAGTAAGGCAGAACGAGGATGAAATTTTATAGGATTACCTAGATAGGTTTATCTTCTTATCTAAATGATGTGGGGGAGAAGTTATAAGTCTTGATATCCTAAAAACCTTATTTCTTAAAGGTCTCGATGACGAAACTCATAGGAGCTTGGACTTAATGGGAAAAGGAGACGTATCCCAATTGGTACTGGATGATAATATGGAACTGTGTCAGAATTTCTCTTGAACCTCAGGAGGAATTCAGAAGTCTACCCTTTTTAAAGGTTCCAGTGACATTAGAAAACTTCGTGAAGAGCTCGCCAACTTCAAGACCAAAATTTTTGTCTAGTTAAACACCACTTTAGACGGCATCCAGGCTAAAACACGGAACTCTAAAAATTTATCCATTTATTGCCCTATATGTCGAAACAAACATTTGCTAAGAGAATGTCCCTTGGACAAAGTTGATAAGATTGAAATTTTTCAAGTGTGTGAAATCACCCCACTAACCAGTGTGAGCTACTGAATTCCATCAAAAATTACAAGAAAATAACAACTCCAGTCGGGGAAGAAGTGAACGTTGTTAATCAAAGAACTGGAGGCAATTTTTCCTATGGCCAAAATTCCAATCCTAACTGGAGACCCCAACCCAATTGGAACAACAATCAATGGGAATCACCCTAGCCTTAGGCACCACCTCTAGTACCTTCTAATTTGGGAACTTATCCTTAGGGACCACTAGAATGGGAAAATCAATCTTGGGGTAACCCTCAGTGGCCTAATCAGCCTCAACCGTAGTGGTACCCTCAAAATCCCATTCCTTAATGGAATCAACCTCAGCGTCAATTTTATATTAGCCCTAGGAGAATTCCTACCTAGCAACAAATTTTTTTACCACCTCCTTAGACTACATAACAAAATGAACAAGTTAACTAGCCACAGCTTCCAGCGCAACCAGTCTCGAACCCGAAGAACAACCGCCCGAACACTCCGGTGTACTCCGTCAAACAAGACAATGTCATCAGACTTAATGTCATACACTATGGAAATCTACAATTGAGGTTTGGAAAAACACTTTCACAACTGACTATTGAAGAAATCATCAACGAACCTATCAAAAATCTTGTTGAGGAAACCATAATAAGACCTACATTTGTGAAACAGATACCAAATGCTACACAACAGAAGCTCAACTTTCCATCTTCAGCAGGAGCCTCTGACCTACCTCAAGAGGAGGGGGTTCAGTCTCCAACTGAACACCCAAATGATTGCACACCTAAGGACCCTGTGCCTAAAGGAAAGACCAAAGCACCCTTTTTGGAGCATCTGAAACCAATTCCTATGAACGATGCTCTAGAATCGACCTTACCCACTAAAACTGCATTAATACAAAAAATTAAGCAATTACATATTGAAGTTCCCTTGTTACAGGTGATTAAGGAGATCCTTGAATTAAACCAACTAATTAAACAGTTGTGCATCAAGACCCCAGGAAGGAAGCCAAAACGAATTAACACTGTTCATATCAATGGGTACCTAGCTGATTTGTTAGCTAGTACAACCACTGTTCTGAAATATGATGACCCAGGAAGTCCACTTATAATAGTGACATTTAATGAGGTAGCAATACCTAACGCCTTAGTGGACCTTGGAGCATCCATTAACGTAATGACTGTGGATGTGATGGAAAATTTGGGACTTACTGATCTATGCCCCACAACTACAATCTTACAGATGGCAAACCAATCCATATCTATTCCCAAGGGCATTATCGAAAACATCCTCGTGAAGGTGGATGGATGGGAATATCCAGTGGATTTCCAGATAATTGAATCCCTTATGCCCAAAGATAGTTATCCAATAATTCTGGGACGATTATGGTTGGCTACAGTTGCAGCCAAAATTGACTGTAGAGAAGGAGTAATGACCATCTCACATGGGTCTAATAGAAAACATTTGTTTTTGTACCCTCCTGTCAAGCCTACTGAACACAACAAAGTATGGGTGGATGAACCAAAAAAATCTGATGGACAGGATAATTTGGCTTCCCTGGCCATGATAGTCATTAAGCAGCATGGAGAAGAATTAGAGGATGAGTTAGAAGACAATGTGGAGAATCTTCTCATTGAATCGGGTAGTGAGGAGATGTCAGACATAGAAGAAATCATGGGACACCCAATCAACATAGATCAAACAGAATTTGATGGTGTAGGTTTTATTGGACTACCTTTCCCTTTGATGAACTTAGTCCCAAAAACTTGCCATTTCTTTGCAAATGTTGCTCGGCTTCACAAAATTGTACCTCATGACTGTCCACTTAACACCTTGATAAGGCCTATGTACATTGTCACGTCCAACCATCCGGGAGTCGAAACTATTATGTTGCTTCTAGAAAAAACTTTGAACATCAATAGTTGGTTGACTAAGATGGAAGAACAAAGACTATTTGACACCCTAGTGAGTAGATCTAAAGCGTTCACCTGGGACTATAAATATATGAAAGGAATACATCCTAGTGTGTGTACGCATCATATCAATACTAAGAATGTTCATCCTATCCACAAACCACATGGGAGACTTAATCCTTCTCTCAAGGACATTGTTAAAACGAAAATTGAGAAGCTCCTTTAGGTAGGATTTATCTATCCAATTTCTGACAGCAAATGGGTGTCACCCTTGGTTGTAGTCCCAAAGAAGAATGGGAAGTGGAGAGTGTGTGTGGACTATAGGGATCTTAACAAAGTGACACGCAGAGACTATTTCCCCCTGCCATTCATGGACCGAGTGCTAGATAACTTGGCTGGGAGGAAATATTTTTCATTATTGGATGGGTTTAGTGGATACAGCTAGATACAGGTAGCAGTAGAAGACCAGGATAAGATGACCTTTACCTGCCCATGGGAGAAATTTTCATATAGGGTTCTTCCCTTTGGCTTGTATAATGCTCCTGCCATGTTTCAAAGGGCCATCCTGGCCATATTTTCTAAGCTAGTAAATGAGTGTGTGGAAGTCTATATGGATGAATTCACTGTATATGGTTCAACTTTTGATGGATCCCTCACAAATATAGACAAGGTGTTAAAGCAGTGTGAGGATCATCGGTTGTCCCTAAGTCATGAGAAATGTTTGATCATGGTGGAACAAGGAATAGTGTTGGGACACCATATTTCAACAGAAGGAATCAAGGTTGATCCTACGAAAATTGAAGTCATACAACAACTCGAGGTTCCAAAAACATAGACTGATGTCAGGAGTTTCGTAGGGCATGCGGGATACTACTGAAGATTCATAGAAAAATTTAGCAAAATCACAACCCCCATATTTTTTCCCCTTCAGAAGAATGTAGGCTTTGTCTAGACGCTTGAGTGTCAGTATTCATTTAAAATTATTAAGGAAAAACTCATCTCTGCCCCTGTCCTTCAAGGACCTAATTGGAATCTTTCGTTCCACATTTATGCTGATGCATCTGATGATGTTATTGGAGCGGTTCTAGGGAAAGAAGATGAGAATGGAGGGAAATATGCTATATACTTCATTAGCAAGAATTTGACACCAACAGAAAAGAATTATACCACAACGGAGAAAGAATTTTTGGTTGTAGTGCATGTAATCAAGAAATTTTGGCATTATGTTATGGGATATAAAGTTACAGTGCATAAAAATCACTCGGCCATAAAGTATCTTAGGAACAAACCAGTGGTAAACACAAGGATAATTAGGTGGATACTTCTTCAAGAATTCAATGTTACGATTGTCGAAAAACTAGGGAAATCCAATGTAGTCGCATATTTCTTATCTCAGATTAAACATGATGGCAATTGTGCCCTGGTATAAGATGATTTTCCAAATGAAAATTTGTTTTCCATTTCTGTTAAAACCCCTTGGTTCGCCGACATCGCAAATTACTTGGCCACCACAAAAGTGCCACCCCATTTTTCATCAAAACAAAAGAAACGCCTCATTAGAGAAAGTGCCCCCTTCAAATGGATTAATGGGATCCTATTTCGATGTGGACGTGATATGGTTTTACGATGGTGTGTTAGGGAAGATGAGACTAATAGTATTTTGAGAGCCTGCCATGATGACCCTTTAGGAGGGCATTATTCTGCTAAAAGGATAGCTCATAAGGTTTTGGGAGCAGGGTACTATCGGCCCTCAATTCACAAGGACATCAAGAAATACGTTTTTCGATGCAATGAATGTCAAAGAGTTGGTAGGCCAACTCTTTCTAATGAAATGCCCCTACAGCCTCAGGTAGTCCTTGAACCATTCAAAAAATGGGGATTGGACTTTATCGAGCCAATAGATCCTTCTTCACAAGGAAAAGAGTATATTCTAGTTTGTAATGACTACCTAACTAAGTGGGCAGAAATGCAAGCCCTACGTGTTGCCAGGGAGGAACAGGGAGCCAATTTCCTCTACAATAGATTTTTTCTCAAGTTCAGAGCTCTGAGCACAATTTTCACGGACCAAGGCCCCCAATTTATGTCCAAAGTGTTGTTGGCATTTATAGATCATTTCCAAGTAGGTCACAAGAATTCCTCACCCTACCACCCACAGGAAAACGGTTAAGTTGAGGTCACTAATAGGGAGCTGGAAAATATTTTAATGAAAACGGTTTCCTCGGGAAAGAAAGACTGGGCTAGGAAACTACCAGAAGTTGTTTGGGCCTACAACATGACTTGGAAATCAACCACTGGTTATAGCCCCTACGAGTTAGTCTTTGGGAGGAAACCCCTCTTACCCATTCAATTTGAACTCCAAACCCTTAGGACAGCCATGGAATTGGGCATGGATCTCAAATGAGCCCAAATTGAGAGAGTCTTACAACTTAGTGAACTGTATGAACTCCATTTGGACACCATCCATTAGATCAAATTGATCCAACAACAATGCAAGGTATGGCATGATAAACACATCAAAGAGAAAGAATTCCATACCAAGGATTGGGCACTACTATTCGATTCCAAATACAAGGATCATCAAGGGAAACTCAGGACACACTGGCTTGGACCATATGAAATTTCATAAGTGTTTGCTAACGGTTCGGTCCAACTAAAACCTATTGATGGCGATACCCAAACTCTGCCAGTTAATGGGCACTGACTATGCCTTTATCATAAACCTGTTAATAAGGAAGAGTTTACAAAAATGGTGGAAACACAGGAAGAAATCCACTACATTGACTCTGCTGTGGCAGGGTCAATATAGTTTTATCAACTCTAAAAGCTGCAAAAAAAAAAAAAAAATTCTGAATGTTTCTTTGATTTTTCATCAATTTTGACATTTGGATTTGACTAAAATTTTGTCTCTTTTGCAGGACTTCACTTTTGACCAAGCACAATTCCAGCGCACCTTACTACGATGCTCCAAAATTTGCTAGCATGATTGTTGTGATGCTCTGGAGTTTGTTGCTATGATGCTCTGGGATCTGCATACCAGGATGGTGTTGCTCATCACTCTGATCCTACATTTTGATGCATCACTCAATGGTGCTTCAAGAAGCCAAGCCCAAAATGTCACAACTTTCTTCATTTCGGCTACATCTTTTTAGTGATGCTCTAGAATTTTGCTGCTTCTTCATTTCGACTGCAACTTTTCAATGATGCTCTGAATTTATGTTGCTTCTTCATTTTGGCTGCATCTTTTCAGCGATGCTTCAGAATTCTGTTGCTTCTTCATTCCGGCTACATCTTTTTAGCGATGCTCCAGAATTCTGCTGCTTCTTCATTTCAGTTGCATCTTTCAGTGATGCTCTAGAAATTTTGGTTGTTGCTCTAGCTGCATCTTTCAGTGATGCTCCGAAAATTCTGGTTGTTGCTCCAGCTGCATCTTTTAGCGATGCTCCAGAAATTTTGGTTGTTGCTCCGGCTGCATCTTTCAACTATGCTTCAGAAATTTCGGTTGCTACTCCGGTTGCATCTTTCAACGATGCTCTGAAAATCCTTAAATTGGTCAGCATATTCTGATGACATCCCTTTATGATGATCCAGAACTCTCTTCTTCTCTACTTCAGTTGCATATTCTTGAGTTTGCTCTGGGATTTTTGGTATAAAATTTTGTTTTTCCAAATTTTCTTTGATTTTTCCTAAGTTCCGCACATTCCCGTCCTTTAATGTTGCCTCAAGATCTACTCCCTTATAAATATTCTGCCACCTTATACCAAATATTCCCATAATAAATAAAATTATTATACCACCTTCCTACCATAATAATTTTCGCCATCACTTCAACCATCCCATCCATGCCATTATTATCCGTCGCCACCCTCGCTAACCATATGACTATTACGTCAACGCAAGTGAGTTACATTTGATCTAATGATAGGACTTAAGGTATGTGCAAATTTATTTATTTAAAGGGTTAGTATTTATTTTGAATAAAGGTTAATTAATTGGCATGATTTGTTCCCCTTGTAATTTTGAAACTTGTGCCCTTTACACGATTGATAAGAGTACGACAACAGTTGTAATTCCCCATGAAAGGCCATCATCATTATGCAGTAACGTGACAAGCAAGTTGGGAATTAATTCTTTCCTCGTTGAAGTATATCACCACATAACTCTTTCTCCGTTTGTAATTCAAAGAAGCAAGCATTTCAGAGTTTTGTAAAATTTTGCTAGGAAACCAAGGAAATGGGAGGTGCTAAAAAGAAGTTTGAGCTAACTTTTGCAGCGCCATTGTTGGCATTGAGCAATATAGCAGCATTATTCTAGAGAGTTGGATGGCTAGACTTCATGAAACAATTTGAAGGGCACACAAAGCAATTGGTGAAGGAATTCATCAAAAAATTTGCAGATGGGAAGACTGTGGTGCGTGGCAAACAATTTTGGGTAAGTACGAAAATTATTGCTTGTCTTTTCGGCCTTGAGAATAAAGGAATTAATTTAAATGAAAATGCCCACGTTCCTTATCAGAATTTAATAGGACTATTTCATAGGGAAGGGGAACCCCAACCTATAATGACTATAAACACCAGGGGAAAAATAAGGGAATTCATAGGATGTCTCTTCCAGAACCCTGGAGGTCTGTTGCAGCCTAGATTATCAAGTATTTTACTTGTGAGGGACAAATGACTATAGTTGTGGGACCCCCTTTTCTCCTGTTGACTCATTTACGCCACAACATTGAGGACCCTACTCTTAGGGTAAATTTACCAACTTTTCTTTGCCATTCAATCACCTCTATGATAGAAAAGTATAAAATTGGGACAGGCCCCCTTAAACATCATGGTCTAATACAGTTAATATGTAAATACCATTTCCACAAAAAGACAAAAAAGAAGTGGCAAAGGTTTCTACATAAATTTGAAAATGAGGAGCTAGGGAGGTCACTTGAGGAGGGAGAATCCTCTTAACAAAAGGAGCAGTCTATAGAAGAACCCTCCTCGGAAGCATTAGGCACCCCTGAATCCCAATATACCTCCATGACTCCTAGTAGTGATGCACTGGAAACCTTTCCAGATGAATTACAAACCCCAGGACAGGAAGGGGAGGTGGGAATTGTGCATTCGGAAGGAGAGGAGGAACCTCCTCGAAAGAAAAAGAAACAAAGTAAATTTTTTTTTCAAACAACTCCTCCTCTACGAAGGAGTAAAAGGTTATCTTCAGGGGCCAGTGAAATCAAACCACAAGATGTAGGCAGTACTTCAAAAAGGAAAAAGGCCAGGACTCCAATAAAGGTGGTAGAAATTGATAGTCCACCCGATAATGAGGAGACAAATGAAACATGGGATCAACTTCCTAGGGAAAAGAATGAGGAAACCCTATCACTTGAAGAACAGGAAGGGGAGAAAATAAAATCACCACATTTAGAGTAGAATGAACATGAGCTTGTGGGAGGATCAAAAATTGAAGAAAATGTACATCAAATTGATGAAGAAGAAGTGCCTTACTCATCTATTCCTGAGAACATTGAGGTAGAAAATGCACCCCATGTTGATGAAAAAGTGGAAGAAGTGTCTCACTCATCCCTTCTTGAGGACACCAAAGAGGAAAATGTGCCTCATCCTGATGAAGAAATTCCTCACACATCCTTCTCTATGGACATAGGGGATGTAGAATCCATTCAAAGAAATGAGGAATTAGAAAAGTTAAAGGTAGAAATTGAAGGGTTGAGAGCCAAGTTGCAGGATGACAAAGCACAAATTAACCAGCAGAAAGAAGAGACTGAGGTGCAAACTTCCATTGTACATAAAAGAGACTAGGAAATTGCCAAATTGGCTATGCAAATGGAGGAAAAAGACAAGCTTATTGAG
>VDFB02172755.1:0-25743 GCA_007258455.2 Sequoia sempervirens | reverse complement strand
TGTCCTTGTGGCTACTGCCAACCTCCTTAAGGAGATTTCCATTGAGGACTCTGATATTTAGGCCAATGTGATTGAAGGGTATTCCAAGGGGGTGATGGGCCATATGTAGGTTGCCACTGGTTATTATAATTAGAATAAGGATTACCAAAAGTCAAAGGGTCTTGAGGCATACCTTGTCTTTGAGCCCATGGTCACCTTTGTGCTACGAAGAATACTTGGTCATCATCACTTTCTACCATCTTAAAGTCAGTAGGTAACTACTTAGCCTCTGGGTTAGCCACCATCTTACATCTACAGTCTCTTTTCTTCTGTCTACAATGTGGACAAAACTCTACCAAGATTGCTTTAGCTTCCTCATGTTTCTTTCGAGCTTGCATAGTATCCAACTATGTAGCGATATTGTTTATGATATCCTGCTTGAAATTAGATAGCAAATTTGTGATCTCCATCCATGAAACTCCATTAATAGAAGACTTTCCCACTGTGGCTTGATGACCTCTACCCTTCTTAACAATTGCTCGAGAGTAGTTGAGACATATTTTCTTGATATCATCCTAAGGCAGTTGGGTTATATCAATACCTCCTCTCATCAAGTCCAGAGCATCTATACAGTATCACCGGGATTCCTCTTAGGAAGAGTAGTTTCTCGAGACTCTTCATTGAGAGTATGGTCTGGAATTCTTTTCGCTGAAAATAAGAATCTTGAGATATAGTCTTCCGTGCTTCATCCTCCTTTTGTTGAATTTGGGAATATATCATCTTCCTTACTTTCACTAATTTTAAAATATTCTCTTTGTATTTCTCAAGAATTTTGTTTGCATGGTCATTTCAATTATCAACAACACCCTTCCCAAACTCATGAACCATCTAAGAGCCCCTTCCTTCAAAGTAGAAGGAAATAACTTCAGCCTATGAGCATCTGAAGTGTAATCATAGCTGCGACAGAGGATGTCAAACTTGAACAAGAAAGTGTCTGGGTCCTCTGTAACTAGTCCATAGAACTTGGGGAGTAATGGGGAAGGAATATTTTTAAGGTTATCAGTATCTTACTGAGCAATGATGGGAAACTCAAAAGTAGGAGGTTGATTAGGTGGATTTCGTGCCATATTTACTTGATGGAGTATCAGAGCAAATGGATTTTCTTTAGGTTCTTCGTTAGCTGGGTCAAATGGCAATTCAATAAATAGGTTTTCAACAAATGGATTGATATCTTGGTCTCCTTCTTCCTCAAATAGATTATAAGTCGGTTCAGGATTGTTATCAATGAATGGAAGGTCAGGGAGGAATCTTCCCAGAGTGTCTCTTCTTATATGCATGCAATAGAATGAATCGTAACTTGAAGGAATTTTGAAAATTCTGAATAATGTGACTAACTACCGGCTAACAATGACTCTTACGACAAAATTTTAGTTTCTGACACCATCCCTCGCAATGGCCAAAAATGGTCGTTTCACAAAAGGATATAAAAGTCACAGTAAATTAACCCTGGGAATTGGACATTCCAACAGGCGACTAGCATCTTCTTATGGTCATTCATTTACTTTGTCAAACCAGGGAACGTATACTTGAAATGGAGTGGAACTATATGTGCACTAAGAACTAGTTTCAGTCATGATTTACCTGAAATAAATGCGTGAAATGAATTCTACTTATGCTATAGGAATGTAATGTGAAGCCTTCTAGACTTAATCAAAGTAGAAACCATAACAACTATGATTGAGAGACAAACTATGAACTAGCCTTATGCTGCAGGAACAAACACAGGGATGGATTCCCGATGCTGCAGGAACAATATAAGACTGAGTTTGCACTGAAACTTTCCTAGAATGAAATCTAACTTATGATCAATAGAAAATAAATGATTAACTAACTAACTATAGATACTTACTAAGTGGCCCCCTTAGCAAGCATCAACTAACTATGCAAGAGTTGAACTCAGAACTTCATCAACTTTTATTCATAAACTCAGAATGGTATACATTGTTCTGCTCATATGAAAACTAACACAAAACTCTATCTCTTATTATCATACTAACTCTTACATGTTATCCTTCTATATTTTCTATGCTATGCTTGTCATGCTTCCACTCGCAGGAGGAACACTTATTTAAACCAGAAAAACAACTAACTACCCAACTCTAATAGAGAAAGACGTGGACATAAATATCCTAAAACCGAGGAACAAACTTCTCATAAATGAAAGCATATCCATTCAACCCGATCCAGGGAGAAGATTTAGCATTCCACTCTTTCTAGATTAAATGATCATTCAGTTTCTTCCCAATGACCCAGACAAAGAGTCTTCGCTGGAACAACTTCCTCGACGTCGTGCAGGAAATGGACTTTACTATAGGGCCGAGATCTGCTGCGCTTGACTCGCTCATGCTCCCTTCAACAACCTGCAATGCACAAGGTGACAGAGGAGAAAGAAGGCATGTGTGGCAAACAACACGATACATTTATTAATCACCTATTAAATCTATCCCATTATTCAAAAACCATATGCATTATATCAGTCGTTTGGGAAGTCAAAATAGGGTAATTAATAAGACACATGGAGATGTTAGGCTGCAGGAATGTAGGAATGTATTGCTACAGGATACCACCCATTTTAGATAAAAAGTCTTTAATAAAAGAGTTAAAACATCCTTTAGTAATAAAAGTAGAGATATTACTAATACATCATGATACTCAAATTATGAGCATATCCTGAGCTCATCATGCATGATAAAGGAGATGGGTAAAATTGATATCTGATTATGATTCTAATATCAACTATATCAAGGGAAAGGAAAATTGAGTTGCATATTCCCTAAGTCGTAGGAGGCATATCTCCTCGATGATATCAATTCAAATTGATTTCAAGAGTCTAGTGTTGTAGAAATCCAAGGGTGACGAGTACTATGGAAAATTCAAGCAAGCACTCTTGGATAATCCGCAAGACCCAAGGTATGAAGGATTTCACTTTGAATTTGATGTTTTATTAAGGTTTAAGGGAAGAATCTATGTGCTTGACTCTGAGGAACTAAGGAATATAGTGTGGAAAGAAGTTTATACAATACCTTATTTTGGACATCCCAGAGTAACTAAGTTATTGGCTAATGTTAAGCCATTGTATTTTTGGAAATGAATGAAAGGGATGCTACAATATTTGTAACAAGTTTCTTAGAATTTTAGAGGGTGAAGGCAAAACATCATCACCCTGTAGGAATTTTGCATCCTCATAAAGTTCCAAAAAGAAAATGGCAAGTCATTAGCATGGATTTTGTGCAAGGTCTTCCAATGTCGAGGAATAAGCATAATGCCATTCTGATAGTAGTGGCTAAGCTTATGAAGGTGGCTCATTTTATTCTAGGGAATTTAATAGATGGAGCTCTTGTTATAGCTTAAAATTTTATTCAAGAGGTATTTAGGTTACATGGAATTCTTGAGAAGATCAATTCTGACAGGGATGCTCATGTGAAATCTAGGTTTTGGAAAACCTTGTTTTCTTCACTTGGGACACAGTTGAACATAAGTTTAGCATATCATCCAAAAAATGATGGACAAAGTGAAAGGTTGAAATGATTTTTAGAGGATATACTAAGAATGTATTGCATGGATCAACAATACAAGTGGGAAGATTACCTATTATTGGTGGAATTTGTGTATAACTCTTATCATTCCACAATTAAGATGGCTCCATTTGAAGAATTGTATGGTAGGAAATGTCAAACTCCTATATGTTGGGATAAGCTAGAGGGTAGGATAAGCCTTGGGCCAAAAATTCTATCCAAAATGGAGGAGAAATTTAGTATAATCAAGCAAAGGCTAGCGGAAGCTAATGATAGGCAGAAGAGTTATGTAGATTCAAAGTGGGTACCTAGACATTTCTCGATAGGAGAGAAGGTTTTGTTAAGATTAAAACCTCACAAGAGTTGTATAAAGTTTGGGAAGTCATCCAAACTAACTCCACGTTACGTAAGTCCTTTTGAGGTTCTCGAAGAAGTTAACCCTATTGCTTATTGAATTGCTTTGCCACCATCTCTTTCCAAGATGCATACTGTCTTTCATGTGCCATACCTTAAGAAGTAAATGCTAGGGGATAATCATGTTATTTATTGGAATGCTTTATAGGTATAGGACCTGGGAGTGGTAACAATCGAGCCTCTTAGAGTACTTGAAACGCGTAGGCTTCACCTTTGTAATAGAGAGGATATGTAATCTAAGGTCCAACGGGATCAATATGCAGAAGATTTTGCCACTTGGGAGGACTATGCTGAGATGAAGCAAAAGTTTCCTCATGTTTTTCTAGACTTTGAAAATTCTTAAAAACGATGTTGTTATGTTTCATGTTTGATACTTAAAATCATCAAGGACAATGATTCACAAGGGGGGAATATGTTACACCCCATTATGTTATTACTTATTTATTATTACTTTGATGAGTTAAAATTCTTTAATACATGATTATGTTTTGTGTATTTTGGATGGAAAATGTTATGAATGAATGTGCAATGCAATATGGATAGTTTTAATGCTTTGATAGTACAAATGATATATGATGCATATGAATGTAATGTTATTAGATAACTACTATTGTGATGCACTAAGTTGAATGTAGGAAAAGAATTGAGCCTTCGGAAGAGAGGGGGAGTATCACTCAGTAGAAGATCTTGGTTTGGTAACCCTTAATGTGCCTATTTGAGCTATCACACACTCACATCCTAGTTTGGTCAAGTTGTGTCAAGTTAGTTCAGGAATTGGTAAGTAAACCTCCAGTCATAGTTTGGGGATGATTTGTAATGATTTTGGTTTAGTCTTTGGTTTCTTGATTGTTTCTTAGTTTGGATTATGTGACTAAAATTTGTATTGAGTATAAGTTCTTCTTCGTGTATTTATATTTATGTTTTAATTGATGAGTATATACATAGAATGTATATATGTATATATGTATGTGATTGTGATAACCCATACATGTGAGTATATACGTACACGCATATACGTAGGTAGAAGTACTTACACATACTCATGTGTGGATATATATGCATGAGAATATCGATTGGACATATATGGCATATACATATATATATATATATATATATATATATATTGATCAATGAATATGTAAATATATGTGTTTATTGTGGATAATAAAATAATGATATATGTATATCATATATATACTAATATATATGTATATGAGTACATTAATATATTCATATATACATACATTTTTTTTTTTTTGATATGTAAGGTGATATTTCATAGATAGAAAAAGCTTTACAAACGTCTGCTGAGCAGGAAATTTTCAATGAAGACCATCAGACCACCAAAAAGAGCTAGCAGAGGTCATTTTCATGCAGTTTAAAACATAAAAGTAGCTAAACGAAGGAAAACTGACAAAGTCCTAACCACCACAACAGCCAAATACTATATCTCGAGTTCATGTAAGCAGAGAATGCTAGAAAAAGAGCTATCAGAACATATAGCTACTGAAATACCCGACTAATCACCAGAAACCATTGACTTCTGCGAAGCATATGAAACCTTCGACCCAATCCATCCCCTCCACCGGAACAATTTTCATTTTTCTTTTCAGAAACTCCACAGCCACGTCGGCAAGTTTTCGGTGACGAGATAAAGCAGGTCCTTTGAGGTCCAGAAGAAACGGATACACTTTGACCGCTTCATCGGAATCCCAGAGGGAGATGAGGTCTTCAGGGCGCGGAATGCCCTTGCCACTAAAAGCCGCCTTTAGGGTAATGTCGAGACCGCCCAACAAATCCTTTCGAAACAAACGAACCACCAAGTCCCTGGCCACTGGCTTCGGAATACCTAAATCCAGGAGGACGGCGAGGAACCGCGATGAAATTTGAGCATTGTCGCGGGCATATTCTTTCCTCACAAGGTGGCCTTTGCCTAAGACCATCTTCACAGCCGCGAGCGTCGTCGGGTCATCCTCGAGCAAAATACGCTTTAGGCGCTGTTCTGTGATTTCGCGAAATGCAATTTGCCTTTCCGTCGCAGTTAATGAAACGGGAGTGTCCACCCCAAAGGAGACCAGCTCTTCCGACGAAATGAGGATAGTAAACTTCGACCGCGTCTGCTTCTCCATTGACAAAAATTTGCCGAGCGCACCCTGCCACAGAAAAAGCAAACAAACAAAGCAAAAACCAAATGTCGTGCCCATACTTAGTAACGGGCAACATAAACATAATAAAGCCCCGAATAATGATCCTACAGATCACATATACGGAAGAAGATTTTGGAGAACAAATCTGTCCTTAGCATGAGAGGAAAGCCGCCTCCGTCCAACCAACCCAGTTTCATGATTAATGCGAATAATGGTCTATTCCACTCGGCACTTCCATGGTTAGGACAAAGATATCCGTGCCCAACGTGTCAATCAAGCGACACCGTGGGAATTGATCCCAACATGCCTCTACGCCACCTAAAGACTGCGGTTTCACCGATAACCAAGCATAGTGTGCCGTATTCGGCCAACTGAGGAAAGTTGAAGTGACTGAACAAAACCAAGCCCGCTCCAACCTGTCCATCCCGATCGCCACCTCACGTCCACCTTGGACGACCAAACGCCTTTGTGAGGGGCGAGGGGGAGCCCACCCAACCACCCACATATATACATATGTATTAATATATATATATAATTGTTGATATATTTAAATGACAACCTATAATTTTAATATACATATATATATGTTAATATATGTACATATATTATAATGATGCATTATAACATATATATATATATATAATGCTTATATATATTTGAAATGTTATGAAGTAAACTTTAGCACATATATAATGCAGACTATATAATGGAAAATGGCTTGTATAAAAGCTAGCAACATAATAACCATATGTTGCACAAAAAGGCTCACACATACGTGAGAATAGTATTGTTGTTGATAGCGCATGGGAAACATTTGTAAGGTATTTTAATAGATAATATGCTATGCCATGTAAAGAGATAGAATGCAAATAAAAGTCAAAGTGTTGCGCTGAAAAGCCATGCGCAACCTTATTAGAGCATAAGAATTTTTCAAAAGCCATGAGATGGTTGAAGCTTGGAAGAAGTCGAATTTCTATGCAGATAAGAAACCTGTAGGTAAACATTTTTGTGTTTGACTAAGTAAAATAGCAATTGTTGTCAATTAAAAGGGTGACTCATCCATATTAGAGAGATTGAAAATACAGGGATTGATTATGTGTTTGCATTTTAGCTATTTGAGCAACCACATTTCACTTCAATTGGCTTATTTGACTCATTTAGAGGAGAAGTTGGTTTTTGTTATTAAGTGGTGGTAGTTGGAAGAGAAAATGTGGCAAATTGTAGAGCTTGTTTGTAGCAATAAGTTTCTCATATTTTAGTATAAGTAGAGGTAGCTTCTTATCCTTTTGGTCATTCATTCATTATATTTCAATCATTATTTTGAATTTCACTCCTGTAGTTTTATGTGCAAATAGGTTGTTGAGTGCATTAGTGAGAAAAGTGAGATTGTTTTGTGAGTTTGTTGTTTGTTGAGAGTTTTGAGAAAGGCTAGGATTGGAGATAGGTTGATCATAGAAGGAGCAACAAGCGTGACTGTGGGAATTAAGATTAGGAAGTAGCATCTTCATTGGGAGCTATAATTCCAAGCATACTGATTTTACTTCTCTATTCTTCTATATCGAAATCATTTTTTTTGTGAATGTAAGTGTTTGAGGAAAATATGCATTATATGTTATATTGGGCTTTCTTGGAAGAACTTTGGTTATTTCTTGTTTGGGTGAGCTTGCATGATCTTTGGTGAATTTTTATTTTGGTGAAACCTTATTGGTTGATACTTTTATTTATATTTACTCCTTATGTTGGAATTATGTGGTTGTGCTTGCTAAACAAGATAATCACAGTGTATTAGTATAATACCTAGGTTGTCATAGAACGTATGTATGCTTGCATAGAGTATGAAATATGAGAAACGATATTATCTTGAAGTACTATGTTGAAAATTTTATTTTGCAATACTATATGTACACGTATGGCTAACTTAGTTGATCCCGAGGTTAGGATAATCCATGGATGGGAGTAACCTACTGGTCACTTAGTTAAGTAATCACCTTTTAGGTTAAAATTATATTATGATTGAAAATAGTGTGAGTGGTCAAATACTGAATTGAGATAAGGGGTGGGTGAACATATGACTACGCTTGAATTACTGAGCGATTGTATATATATACTAAATCTTTGGCCAAAATAGTGTAAGTAGCCATTGATTACACTTGTCAATTCATTGTGAGCCAGGTTTGTATAATTAAGCTGGGAATGTCGTGCATGCAATTTGTAGCCAATGTATGGTAGTTCGAGTTATGTAGGACAGAACACCATGCTCAAGAAGGTTAGTATTATGAGGTTACCAGACCAATCTCTTTGTCAAAGGGTAGGGCCATCTTACCAATTACATATATATGCAAGGGACCGTAGCAAGTCTATGGTTGGAGGAAAAGCACTTGAGTGATACTCTCCCTCATACAGTTGGCAACCAAAATTTGAGGATGTATTCCAGCAAGGAAATCTAGACCATTTGTACTCTATTTCATTTAAGCTCTTGGAAGCTATGTATGTATTCATGTATCTCTATCTTCATAGAATTGTAATTGGAAAAAAATTATCTTTACATGGGATTATGTAATATGAAATCATTACTTGGGATTATGTAATTTTTCCTTATAAATTCAATGGGAGTCTAAAATGGAATTATTTTGAATGTGCGTATTGTTATTAAATTAGAAAAGAAAATTTATATTGCTTTTTATTGGTAAATATGAATTATTCACATATGGGTTAAAACTTAGGTTAAATCAATAGGTAAAACATTAGGTATGTTATAGAATGTAACTCATCTTACACATTTATGCCTCGTAGATTCTATCATAAGAAATAATTTTTACCAATCTTCTAATCTTAGGTACTCCATGAGAGCAATCAATACCTTGTCATAGCACCTACCTTAGGAGAGAATCCATAACTCCAAATTTTAACATTTTTCTAAGTAACCTCCCTATTCAATACCTTCTTACACAATATTTCAATTCTATTGTAGAATAAATAATGTGCCCACCTCACATTCACACATCCCATTTTTTCCACTCCATGATGTTTGTACATCATACATTATTTATCATCTACATGAATAATTATAATTAATGAAGAGTTAAGGTTTACAAGATGAATGACATACCTAATCATAATAATCTCATTCACAATTGGCATCATCCTTATCAATCTATATGGCAATGCTATCCTCAACCAATGAAGCACATTTTGTAGATGTGACTCTATAAGATATTACCACCTAACTCATGAGATTAAAATATGTAGCTAACCGCCAAAAAAGTGCATGATCTTGAATTATTTGGCTAAATAATAGAGACAAGATGCCTCATGTGAGATACTCTAAAGTAGATATAATAATAGTAACCCACTCTACAATGCCCTCTATAAAATTATAAACTTTATGAATCATGTGTTAGTAGTCATGATAAATTATAACAACTTAGAAACTAAAATTGAAAAACTATAATATCATGCCTTGGTCTTCAACTTGACAATTAATATTGGTTTGGATTCACTATAGTAGAGAAATATCAAGTGAACCCTATGGATTTACTTCTCCCATAGCAAGGAGCATCTTTGGGGAATTAGGAAGAAAAAATGAGGTGGATCCCCCTCTCACTCACTATGTAGATAAATCAAGTGAGACCCTTGCATCATCATCAACTACCAAGTCTATTTGAGGGTTCCAACTTGTCATAATTGGTCCAAGCCTAATTTGTAGACATAGGTCTATCTCTTCCTCCATACATAATGAAGCTAACTGATTTTGTTGGAACAAAATGGGATTTGGAGGAACTATCTACTAAAGAAAAATAATTATAGCACACACTCAAAATGAAAGAGCTTTATAAATATCAAGTGTCTACCAAAAAATATCAAGACCATTCATCTAACCAAATGAAAGATTATCATCAATGTCTAGGTCCAACTACTGATATGGACTCCAGGTAATATAACATGACACTAATTGATGAAATATTTATTGCTAGGATTTGGTTGTTTGTCCCTCCCTCTATCAATCAATGTTGGTTATATCCCATTGGGATACTAATATTGTGTACTAGATGTTATTATTGTGAAGAAGTGACTTGGGGGCATGGAACATGGATATTCCCATGCACCCATGCTTATATATGAGACACTACTCAAATTTTTGTGCCTCTCTCATCCATACATCTATGAAGATCATATAACTAGAATAGCATATAACAACCCTAGGTAAACATGTTTTTGTGATCCTCTACTTGTTGACACAATGAAATAATACCATAAGAGATCAAGGACCCATTGTCATATGACAAGTTAAATATACCCAAAATAAGAAACATCCACTTTGTCAAAATGTATCTCCATGTGTAATATTTCTACAAGGCATGTAATACTATCTATAACCAAGGTGCTCTATACACCACTAGTATATATCTATATCCTCTTGATGTCTAGTGTGGTGAGTACCTACTTGTTGAACCCTAATTGGAAACATTAAAATGTACCAAATGTCCTCGAGTTTTATTGTCATCCCATAAGTAGAAAACAAATGTGGTAGTATAAAAAACCCATATTTCTACAAGGGAAATGCACATACACTATCATAGTGGAAGGTAGGTGATATAGCCATATGCCTCATGTCTACATCCTCTAAAAATATCCAATTTGTGTTTATGAGATCCAATGATCTCTTATTGACTCCCTAGAGGATCAATGGATTCCTATGGATCTTCAACTCACTTTGTATACATACACATGAATAAAAATGTACCTAGTACACATATGTATCAAAGAATCAACATGAAAATTATAACATGTCTATTGGATGAAAATGGATAATTCCTCAGCTCAATTCAAAACTATGGGGAAACCTCACACTCCAAGATTGAACTTATAGGTCAAACTTGTACCCAACAAGTCAAATATGTGATCAATAAAATCCCTAAAAATAATGTATCATATATCATTGCATTATCAAAGCATTGAAAAACATTCACATTGAATTGCACATTCATTCATCATATTTCCATAAAAATATATACAAAGCATATTCATGTATTAAAGCATTTCAACTCATCAAAGTAACAGCAAATAGGTAATAACACAATGGGTTGTAACATATTCCCCCCTTGTGAATCATCATCCCTGATGATTTTAAGTATCAAACATGGAACATAACCATAAAGCATAAAGCATAAAAACATTATTTCAAGAACTTTCAAAGGCTAACAAAATATGAGGAAACTTTTGCTTCATCTCAACATAGTCCTCCCAAGTGGAAAAATCTTCTGCATACTGATCCCACTGGACCTTGAATTACAAAACCTCTCTATTACATAAGTGAAGTTTACATGTTTCGAGTAATCTAAGAGGCTTGATTCTTACCACTCTTGGGTCTTGTACCTATAAATCATTCTGATAAATAACATGATTATCCCCTACCATGTACTTCTTAAGGTACAACACATGAAAGACATTATGCATCTTGGCAAGAGCTGGTGGCAAAGCAATTTGATACACAACAGGTTTACTTCCTCGAGAATCTCAAAAGGACCTATATAATGTGGAGCTATTTTGGAAGGGTTCCCAAACTTTATAGAACTCTTATGAGGTTTAACTCTTATGAAAACTTTCTCTCCTATTGAGAAATTCCTAGGTACCTACTTGGAATCCACATAACTCTTTTGTCTATCATTAGCTTCCGCTAACCTTTGCTTAATTATACCAACTTGCTCCTTTTCTGATAGCATTTTCGACCCAAGGCTTATCTTATCCTCTAGCTTATGCCAACTTATAGGAGTTTTGCACTTCCTACCGTATAATGCTTCAAACGAGGCCATGTTAATTATGGAATGATAAGAGTTGTTATATGAAAATTCTACGAAAGGTAGGTAATCTTCCCACTTGTTTGTTGATCCATGCAATACATGCTTAGTAGATCCTCTACACTTGGTTCACCCTTTTAGTTTGACCATCAATTTTTGGATGATATATTGAACTTATGTTCAACTATGTCCCAAGTGAAGAAAACATAGTTTTTTGAAACCTAGATGTCACACGAGCATCCCTATCAGAAATAATCTTCTTGAGAATTCATTGTAACCTAAATACCTCTTGAATAAACTTTTGAGCTATAACAAGAGCTCCATTTGTTAGTTTCCCTGGAATAAAATGAGCTACTTTCATAAGCTTATCCACCACTACCAGAATGGCATTATGCTTATTCTTGACATAGGAAGACCTTGCACAAAATCCATGCTAATGACATGCCACTTCCTTTCTAGAACTTCATGAGGATACAAAAGTCTTGCAGGGTGAAGATGCTCTGCCTTAACCCTCTGACATTCTAAGCAACTTGCTACAAATCATGTATCATCCCTTTTCATTAATTTTGAAAAATACAATGGATTAACATCAACCAACAACTTAGTTACTCTGGGATGTCCAGAATAAGGTGCGGTATGAACTTCTTTCCACAATAAATTTCTTAATTCCTCAGAGTTAGGTACATAGATTATTCCCTAAAACCTTAATAAACCGTCTAGTTCAAATTGAAATCCTTCATACCTTAGGTCTTGCAAATTATCCGAGAGTGCTTGCTTGACTTTCTCATAGTACTCGTCACCCTCAAATGTCTATAACACTTGACCCTTGAAATCAGTTTGAATTGATATCATCAAGGAGATATGTCTTCTATGACTTAGGGCATTTGCTACTCGATTTTCCTTTCCCTTGATATAATTGATATTAAAATCAAAATCATATATAAATTCCAACCATCTCATTTTCCATGCATTAAGATTAGGTTGAGTAAACAAATACTTCAAACTGTGATGATAGGTCTTCAGTTCAAAAGGTTTCCCCAACAAATAGTGTCTCCACATCTGTAATGCATGGACAACTGCTACCAATTCCAAATTATGTGAAGCATAATTTTTATCATAAGGCTTTAGTTTCCTTGAATCATAGGCTATGACTTGCCCATCTTGCATCAAAACTCCACTCAAAACTTCTCCTAAAGCATTTGTGATGACAATAAAATCACCATCCAAATTTGGTACTTTCAATATCAGAGCTATAGTCAACTTATCCTTGAGTTGGTCAAATGTTGCTTAACATTTCTCTAACCAATAAAACTTCTTCCCTTTTCTCTACAATGAAGTAATGGGAAAATCCATTCTAGAAAAGTTTGCTACAAACTTTCAATAATAATTGGCCAGACCCATAAAGCTTCAAACTTCTGGCACATTCTTTGGCACTAGCCAGTCAAGTACTTATTTTGTTTTTTTTGGATCGACTACAATCCCATAAATTAAAATCACATGACCTAGATACTACACTTTCTTCTGGAAGAAAGTACACTTAGAGAGTTTTCCATATAGTTTATGCTCTCTTAATTGTTGGAGAACAGTCCCAAGATGTTGGATTTATTCCTCTTCATTCCTGGAGTAGATGAGAATATCGTCCAAGAAGACCAACACAAACTTATCTAAGAAATCCATGAATACAATATTCATTAAGTTCATGAATGTTCTAGGCACATTCGTTAGTCTGAAAGGTAGGACTGTGAACTCGTAATGACCATACCTAGTCCTGAAGGTTGTTTTGAATATGTCTTCATCCTTGATCCTCAGTTGATGATAACCTAACCATAGATCAATCTTTGAAAAAACTACTGCCCCTCACATCTAATCAAAGAGATCATTGATACGTGGTAACAAATACTTGTTCTTTATCATTGCTTTGCTAAGCAATCAATAATCCATTCACAAGCGTAGTGTACCATCCTTCTTCTTCACGAAGATCACTGGCACTCCCCAAGGTTAAACATTGGGTTGAATAAACCCCTTAGTCAATGATTCTTCCAATTGAGCTTTTAGCTCCATTAACTCCATTGTGGTCATCCTATATGGAACTTTCGATATAGGTTTCAGCCCTAGAACAATGTTGATGGAGAAATAAAACACTCTTTTGGGAGTTAATCTTGGTAATTCATCTAGAAATACATCCACAAAGTCCTTAAGGATGGGGTATTTTTCCATATTCAATTTTCCCGATTCCACCATCTCACCATCTTCGGCTTCTTGGAGATCTTGGGATCCATAGTACACTACGTCATCCTGTGAGATGAACTCATTGCACTCCTCAAGTTTCTCCATCTTCACAAAAAAATTTGACAACCTTTCTTCTTTGCTCTATGCATTTGTATGGTGGAGATTTGTTGCAACTTAACTTCTTAGGCGTTCCTTGAAAAAACACCCAGTTCTCGAGATCATCTAAGCATTTTATAGTTTTTGCATGACAATCTACCTTGGATCTATGCTTCCATAGCCAATTCATCCCTAATATGGCATCATATGAACGTAGGGGGGCTACATACAAATTAATTTCCGTAGAGAAACTAGGAAGTTCAACCATTGCTTTGAATAAACATTGCTCCACCTTAGCTCTTGTCTAGTTTACATACTCAAGGATCCAAGAATTTTCCATATAACCAACTTTTCTAGAAATTTTTCAAGCTATACTAGTTGAAATAATTTTTTTGTAGCACCGGTATCAACTAGAACTGAAAAAGGTGTACCAAACAAAGTACATGGAATTTCCACGAGTAATTTGGTACTCCACTTGTTGGTTGTCTAGTGTCGCATGGATCTTCTACTGGAAAACTTCTCATTGAGGAGGTAGAGGGTTCCCATGTAGTTGTGCCCCTTATGGTTTTTTGGGACACTAACTCACATAGTGATCCCCTCCACATGTGAAAACATCCTCTCAAAGGCCCACTCCTGGACACAGGATTTCTAGAACTGCCTTCATTCCTACCAGAATTGTTGTTGTTGTTGTTGTTGTTCTCATTGCGGTCCCTTCTAAATTCCTTTCAATTATTAAAGAATCCCTTGTCCATGTTCCTTTGAAAATCATATCCATCACTTGGCTTCTTCCGAGTTTGATTGGCTTGTGACCAATTAAACTTTTTTTTATTCTTCTCACGGTAGTTCGAGATAGCTTTAAGCCTCTTCTCTTGCTTAATGGATTTCTCATACACTAGGTCCATAGTTGCAGGACTGTGCACATCTACCTCTCCTCTAATTTGGGCATTAAGACCCAAGATGAATTTCCTTATGAGAAACCACTCATCCTTTTGGTACATGGGTATGTACTTTAGGAGATGAGTGAATTTCTCCCAATACTTAATTACAAAGGAATCTCCTTGCTTCAAGTTTTGGAAAATAGTAAGCTTCTAGTCATAATAAAACTAAGGTAGCCACTTTTTTCAAAAAATCTCCATGAATTCACTCCAAGTAAGACTTAATGAACTTAACCCAAGCTTCATCTTTTTATTCATCCACCAATTGGATGCTTCTCCTACCAACTAAAAAGCTCCCCATACAACATTGGTTACCTCGGAGTAATTCCTAATCTCAAAATACTTCTCCATTTCTATGAGTCGTGCCTTAGTTGCATCCCCACTAGTAGTTCCCTCAACTTAGGAAGGATAACCTTTCTCATATCTCGAGATAACTCAACCGCAAGTAATTTCCTTTTGCTCCCCTCTATTCTAGAATGTGATTCAACATCTTCATGTGCACTTGAATGAGTATGATCATGAGAGTTTTCCCCTTCTTCTCCATTAGGAACTTCTTGTTCTTGCCTTTCTTTTCCCCTTACCTCTTGCTTGATCTTCCCAATTCTTTCTCTGGTCTCATTCATCATGTCCAAAATATGATCCAATTTAACCTCAAAGTTTTTTGCTCCATGGCCTACCTCTTGACTACCCCCAAGGTTGGTCCTTGTTCTTACTATTTTCACAAATAGTGGTTCACCTGGAGGTTTCATTTCAATTAGATCCTATGATGGCTTACTTAGCATTCAAAATAAATATTTCCAAAAATATCCATTCATTTATAAAGAGGTTGAAAGAAGAGTTCTTTGTACAATTTTTTTTTTCCAAATCAAAATTTTATTAATATAAGAAGTATCTCAAATATCCTTAAATTTACATAGAGACTATTCAGATAGTCTAGGGGAGAATATCCCTCTGATTTCTATTCACATTCATTGTCGAAGGGTGCATAACCTTTGGACCTACTCTCAGATACATAGCTTCGGGGGATATATCCTTCTGATTCGCCACTTGAGGCTATTACAATAACTTCTAATAATGGAAGTACATGAGGGTCCCTAAGGATCATGGCAGGACCAACACTCCATTTTGAGGGCATATCCCTAGAAAGTGGTAGAAAATATGACTTTGTAGGTGAGATAGGAGGTACAAAGTTAGTAGCCTCATGCATCCTCTTTCTTTCTTGACTAACACGTGATAAGGAATGACTAATGGTCTTAGTGTCACTCAACCATATTGCGATGTCATAATTGGTCCCCTCTACGGTCCTAACAATGTCTTTTTTTTCTTTCTCAGCCTTGAGGTAATGCTCATTACCAATTACAGACTTCCTTGCAGTCACCTTGAGATGCACCATCCCAGCACAAGAATTCCAAACATTAGACTCATATAATGTTGGATGAAAGCATAGTGAGCACATAGGTTCCAAAGCTTAACCTGGTAGCTTTGATACTACGTGTAACAATACCAATGTTTTACCCAAGTGATTTTAATTATGTTTTAACCCACATGTGAACAATTTACTTTTACCAACATATAGCTAGAAAAAAATTCTTTTCTAATATAATAATAAGATGCACATTTGAAATAATCCCATTCCAGACTCCCATTGCATTTATAAAGAAACATTACATAATCCAACTACTGATTTCATATTACATAATCCCATGTAATGATAAAAAATTTCTATTTACAATTTTACATAAAGATAGAGTTGCATGTTACATACTTACCTACCATGAGTTTAATGAAATAGAGCTACAAATGGTCCAAATTTCCTCGTTGGCATACATCCTCAAATTTTGGCCACCAATTGATGAGGGAGAGTATCACTCAAGCGCTTTTTTTCCAACCACGCACTTATTGTTGTCCCCCGCACATCTACCTAATTAGTAATATGGCCCTCCCTTCAATGAAGAGATTGGGTTGGTAACCTCATAATACTGACCTTTCTGAACATGGTGTTGTGTCCTACATAATCTAGTGCTATCATACACTAACTAAAACCTACATGTATGACATTCCCAGTGTAGTTATGCAAACCTAGCTTATAGTGAACTGACAGTGTAAATAGTGGCTACTTACACTAGTTTGGCCAAAGTTTCTAATATAATTAGTCGCTCGTAAGTGAAATCGTACATTCACCCACCCCTTAGCTCGATTTGGTATTTGACCATTCATACTCTTTCCAATCATAATTTGTACCCTTATCCTAAAAGTGATGTTCATCTAAAGTGCTAATTGACCAATAGGTTGCTTCCTTCTATGGATTGTGCTAACCTTGGGAATAACCAATTTAATCACACTTGAACATATAGGATTACAAATGATAGACTCAACATAGTACATCAAGGTAATATTAATCCCCATAGTCACAACCTATGAAACATAAATATAATCTATGACAATTTAGGTATTGAGCTAATACGCCAAGATTATCTTCTATATCCCCACAAAATCCAATCATAAAGAATAACTATATATAGTATCAACCATTAAGGTTTTATAATAAATCACCCAAAGATCATGCAAGCTCTTTTAAAACAAGAATAATCAAAATATTGAACAAAATATTGAACAAACAAGTTCATCACAACAAATATACAATCTTTTCTCAAGCACTTGCATTCAAATGTAATTTTCAACTTAAAAGGAATAAATAAGTAAAATCAACATGCTTGGAATTTATAGCTCTCAATAAAGATATCACTTCCCAAGCTCACTCCCACATCCACGCTTGCTACTTCTTCTAGAATCAACCTATCTCCAAACCTAGTCTCTCACAAATCTCTCAACAATATGCAAATATGCTAAAACCAACTCTCTTTCCTCACTAAGATCTTAACAACTTTCTCACACAAAAAACTACAAGCAAAAACTCTAGAATTACGAATAAGAAGAAATCAAAATGAATGAGTGGTAATAAAAGGTAGAGAATTTTCATTTACATATACTAAAATATGAGAAAATCAACGCTACAAACAAGCTACTAAATCCACCACCTTTTCTCTCCTTTCTTCCACCACTCAACATAATGACTAATTCCTCCTTTAAAATGCATCAACTCAACCATCTAGAATGAAATGTGGCTGCTCTAAACTCAGAATTTGCAACACATAAACAATCCAAATGTTTCTAGCTTCTTAAACTAGATGAGTCACCCTCTTTCAAGTGACAACAATTACTCTTTTACTAAGTCAAAACACAACAATGCATATCTACAATTTTCCTAATTGTTATGCAAGTCGACTATCCTCACAAGCTTCAACCAACTTTAGCTTTGACAAAGTCTGCTTTCTTATTTTCAGCTGTGCATTGGTCTAAGAATTCTATTTGGTTTATTCTCCTATTTTGGTGGTGTTGACTTTCCACATCATGTTGTGCATGTTAATGTTTGCAACATATTTAATGTTTACTATAGCATTGGTTTATGCGCTTTGCATATTCCTTTTTATTTGCATTCACTTTATATTGAATTACAAGCTTATGCGTTGCCTTTTCCTATGTACATATGTGCATTATATATGTGCCCATATTAATATTACTTGATTGGATTTTAAATGAAACAAGCTCATAGTATGGTTCACGCTATATATATGCGCCCATATTTGCTTTCAAACATTTCAAAATACTTTTACATATATATCTATATATATGCATATATATTATAAATATATATATGTAATATGTCAACATATGGCATAACTTTGAATGTTTAAGTTGAAAGGATTCACAATTCTTGATACGATTTTAATAATAATAGCGAAAATATGTGATGAAGAGAATGTGCGCAAGGGCGAAGGAGAAATTGCCTGTGTAGGGGCCATTGGGGAAGGAAGGTGATCGAAGGTTTTCCAAGGGGCACCTGGTCTAGAGGATTCAAAGGGGCATGCAATTTCAAACATGGAGTCAAGGGATTTTGGTAGAACAAGCAGTGACCTGCCATGGGTGCAAAGAGTGGTAGGATGCCTATTCCATCGGCGAAGGGTTTTCTTCCTGCTTCCCCTTGGGCTGATGATCCCCTGTCTTCAATGCCCTTCTTCATTGAGGGTTGCAGAAATAGCAATGAACCTTTCCACATTTGTTTTGATTTTTGAAAAACTTAGGTTATTGTGGAAAATCCCAAGCCATCGCCTGATCCACCCTTGCAGGATCCATCGATTCCTAAGGTTGATGCAGCCTACTCACAAACCTATTTTTTGGGGGATGTGATTGTTTGGTTGGGAAAAGAACTCACTGAATTTCATATTTTAGATATAAGCATTGAAGAAGTTTCATAGGATATTGGTAATCGATCCCTCCTTGTGTGTAGCATGTGCAAGCGGCCTCCAGTTGATAAATTTGTCAATTGGATGAAGACTTCATGGAGTAATCTTTCCACACCTGACATTGACTGTCTTGATTTTGATTTTTTCCTATTCCATTTTGCTTTTTTGGAGGATTGCAATTTTGTGAAGCAGAACAACCCTTTGTTTTTTGGCTAGACGAGTCTCTTCATTTTGTCTTCGTCTCCCTTCTTCAACCCTACTACTTCCAATATTACTTCAACTCCCATTTGGATCAAATTGTATAACCTCCCTTTGATTATGTGAGTGCCAAGGCTTATTAAGAGCATAATTGAGCATATTGGATCTTTTATGAATTTGTATTCTATCCTTATTGCTCCTCATTGTAGATACACCAAAGTGTGTGCCATCATCAACTCCATACCAATGCCTCATTTTTTTTTGATCCATTCTTCTCACAGAACATGGACCCAATACATCAACTATGAAGACCTTCCCTTCAGGTGCTTTTGCTATCACAATTTTGGCCATAAGATTGCTATTTGTTCATCTCCTAGAAATATTTCTTCAAGAAGTTTTAGCTTCCAAAAATGGGTCAAAAAGCTTGGCATGTCGGATGCTGGTTTCTTATGGCACAATCATGGATAATTTTTGGATGCTTCTATGGCCCTTGAGCCTTCTCTTGCTACCCCAACTCTTGTTTTGACTACTTAAGTGATTCTTATGCCTACCCTGATGGACTTGACTGTGGCTCCTTGTGCTATGATGTTTTCATCCTCCTCACTCATTGGCGTCTCCGGTGGGGCACTTCCTCCTCAACCCATTACCGACCCACCTCCTATTGTGGTGGCTAGTAATGGTTCTAATTCTAAGGGATCTTATCCCTTCATGGATGATCTGGATGAGGAATTCACTGAATTTTTGGATTTGGATGATGTGGCTTTTCCTGTCAAAAATTGCACCTTTTCCCAAACAATTAGTGACATATCCAAGCCAAACTTCACTGCCAAAAGGAAAAAGGGACATAAATTTGAAGCTGAGAAGCTTCGTATCAAAGGGAAAGATGTTGTTGATGATGGGACGCAATGGAAAATGGATTCCCTCCTCACCAAGAGTATGAGGAAGGGGAAAACTGAAAAATCCACATGAGTTGTGTTTTTGGGAGGTGGTTTTTGTTTGAGAAGTTTTCTACTGCAGTGTTGTATCCTAATTTTATATGTCGTGAGCTCTTTTAAATTCTTTTAGGCTTGCTTTAGGTATTGCTTGCTTCTCTATCATAATTTGTGCTCCCCATGCGTGGGTTTGAAGCGATCTCTATTATTTAATTTGTTCATTTATTGGGTGTGGGCCTAAACCCCACAATTGCATCGATAAAAAAAAAGTAATATAACCTCCAATATTATATTGTATATATATATATACATGTTTACTAAATCATTATTTGCCAATCACATATATATATAATAATGATTATATATATATACATAAATTAATATGTATGTATTTAATATATTCCAATACATATATATTAATATGTATATACTATATACATATATCGTTATCTTAATATCCATATCAAACACATATATTCACATATTCATCGATCAATATATATATATATATACATATTATATATATATAAGTTGTATATGTCCAATCGATATTCTCATGCATATGGTATATCCGTACATGAGTATGCATAAGAACGTCTACCTACATATACACATGCACATATATTCACATGTATGATTTATCATAAACATGTACATATATACATATATACATTCTATGTATATACTCATCGATTAAATAAGAACATAAAGAAGAACTTACACTTAGCATAGAGACTTAATCTCTCATTCCAAATCACGAACAACGAAAGACAAACCAAAACCATGCAAAACATTCCTATTCAATGACTGAAGGTTACTTACCATTTCCCGACTAAGTTGACTCAACTTGACTAAACTAGGATGTGAGTGTGTGATAGCTCAAATAGGAATATTAAGGGTTACCAAACCAAGTTATTCTCCTGATTGATACTCCCCCTCTCTTTCGTAGGCTTGATTCATTTCGTGCATCCAACTTAGTGCATCACAATAGTAGTTAGCCAATAACATTGCATTCATATGCATCATATATCATTTCATTATAAAAGCATTGAAAAACATTCATATTGAATTTCACATTCATTCATCATATTTCCATCAATATGTATATATAAAGAATATTCATGTATTAAAGCATTTTAACTCATCAAAGTTACAATAAATAGGTAATAGCATAATGGGGTGTAACAATTCACCAGTAGCCTTCACACTCTTTGCAATATTTTCTTTCAACTCATTTTCCTTCTTACCAAGCTCACCTATGTCTCTAATTTTTTCTTTGCATTTTGAATACATCTTCATTCTTTTCCTCATCATCCTTCTTATCATTTTCCTGGTCATTTTTCTTATCTGCATAATCACTCTCTTTTTCACCATCCTTATTTGTATTATCTTCAATAGCAGACTATTATGTGTTATCTGGAGGAGTAACTGTCTTTGGTTTGCCTTGTATATTTTCTACATTCTCTTTAGATACTAGAGTAGTATCTTCCTTTGCAATGTCTTCTCTGATCACTACTTCCTCGATATTCTTCTTTTTTTCTTCATCTTTCTTTGTTAGTTCTTCCATTTTTGGAAGAACATTATCCTTAGCATATCCTTTATTTGTTACATGCTCATGTTGAGCATCAATACTTTGTGCTTCTTCTCCTATATTAACTTCCGGAGTAGGATCTTTTCTTTCTGGAATCATTCCATATCTTTGTGCTAGATCTGTTACCTTATCCATAGTCTCCTTTTGGAGCCTTTCAATCTCATTTTTGTCTCTTCACATAAGGGTAGTCACCCTTTGCTTTGTCCTAAATTTTTTTCTATACAACTTATCCAATGTGTCTTTGTTCTCCTTTGAGAGAGGGGCACCGATATTTTCCAATGAATAGGTTTTTATTTTAGCCTCCTCTTCTATTTCTTCTTGCCTTCTCTTCATTAAGACATTCCATAGCTCCATAAAAATTTGTTTTTCAATGTTCCTCATGTCAACTTCTAAAACAAAAATATACTTAATGACAACTTCTACAATATTGTCCTTATTTTCCTCATAAACTTCATTGTATAATGATGCAGTCTCTGCTAACATGTCATGTTGTATAATACCATTGAAGAGTGCCTCAACTTTCATTGGGTTATAGGCTCTTACCAAAGGTTTTTTCTTTTGCTTTTTCTTTTCATCTGAAGTCTTCTACTTGCTAACCTGTTCCTTCTTTTCTCTCACTTCTACTTTGAATCATTTCTTTCCTTTTTCAACCTCAACTTCTTCATCAACCCTTTGTTTCTTTGAACTTGCTTCACTTTGTGAAGCATCACTTTTTCTTTCCAAACCAATTTAGGTTATTCTTCTTCTTCTTCTTCTTCCTCTTCAACATTTACACTTATGTTCTTTTCTCTTACTGTCTTCTATTTTGTTCTCTTCTTGGCAAGGCCTACAGGTGGTGTTACTGAAGTAGTCTTCTTCTCAGGCCTTGTATTTTGGACAACCAAAGGGAACTTCTCCTTCACTGGAGGACTTTCTATTGTTTTCCTCTTCTCACCTATAGGGGGATTAGTCCTAGAGGACTTTTGAATGATAGGAGGGGTGGTAGTTATTCTACCAGATCTTCTTGTGCTTGATGAGCTTCCTAGAGCTCCAACCATTTCTCTTGCTTGTTCCACTTTCTCTTTTCTGTAGTCCATAGATTTAGTGATTTCCTACATAGTAATCTCATATCCCATTTCTGAGATCCATACTATTCTTGGTTCTACTGCTTGTATGATGCACTCATATGTGTTTACCCTGAATATAATTTCATCCTTGTACTTTTCCACCATTTTCCTAGGGATTCTTTCTCTTTCATGCATCATCTTCTGAAATACTATAAAGAAATCCTCAAGAGCCTCATCTCCTCTCAAAAATTCTTTAATATTATGACCAACAGGTCTCCCTTTCAACCATACTACACTTTTAGTCTCGAGGAGTTATGTCAAGAAGTAGAAAAGTAAGCATACAATCAAAGTACCATACTTCAATGAATGTTTCTTCTCCTTTGTTTGTTTCAAATTCTCCATTAACTATAGTCTCAATAGTTCACATAGATCATAATTAGCACCCTTTTCCACCATTTCATAAGCAACATTGATGGTGGTGGCAGATACAAAGTTTTCTCTGTTTGTAAAGTAAAGCTTGTAACCTATCAACATAGTTGCATACTTCACAGCTGGATTTCTTATGTCTTTTAATATCATATCCCTTATGTCAAACTTTGCACCTATTAATTCTAAGACCACTTCATTTTCACGAATTTGAGTATCAGAACGGGTCTGGTGGAGCATAAACTTGTAACTTCTCTAACCACATCCTTTGTGATTAACCCAGGAATGTTAGTCTAGACAATTCTATTATGAATTTTTATCAATGTAATTCTAACCCATTTATCATCAAAGCAAAAATTTGGAAACCCTTCCCACACATTGAGTTTCTTCGCAACCAAGTTTTGATATTCTAGTTTCAGAGTAAAGTTATCTCCAGTAAGTTCATTCACCCATACCTCTCCTAGCTTAGAATGATAATGCTTCTCTAACTTGTTATGAATATAAATCCTTATATCCTCTATATGTAAAACACCATAAGGAACACATGAAAATGCACCTATTGAATCACCCTCTGTGGATTTAACGAGATGTTTCTTAAATTTAGGTTGTGGCCTATTAGTAACCTCAATAACCCTCGGTGTTTCCATTGTAAATGATTCCAAAATTCTTTCAAAAGAGTTATTTGAGAAACTAGGGCAAAATAGAGATGGTAAGTACCTTTTCCTTCATTTTTTGAACAAGGGTTTGTGCCACCAGATCTCAATTGCGTTGATCACTCCAAATCACTTTCTTACAGCTCTAATTCTTCTCAAATTCTTGTTGTAAATGAATTTTGTTAAGTAAAATCACATAACCTTTTGAAACTAACCTAATTTTTCATTAAATGCTTCAAACAATAAAATTGGTAAATCCTGACTGTATGCATAGTCAACTTCAAATGCTCTGCATTTCAATATTTTCTACCAAAATTTTCTCCAAAAGATCAAACATATTGACCTGCATCACATATCCTCATGTTGAAGCATCAACACCATTTTATTTGGTAGGGGATAAAATATTTCCATTAAAGCTCCCCCTAAGCCAAATCTCTCAACTTAGTTCTCAGAGGAAACACCTGCACCAGATGCTGGTACAGATTCATCCTTAACCTTGGTCTCTTCCTTCTTTCTCCAAATCTTATCCATCTCCTTCTTTGTCTCTGTCAGATCAACCTTTTATACTAGATCATTCTTCTTTACCAGATTATCCCTCTTCATATTTTATGGTGAGGATTAGCTCACAATATTTTATAACCGGTTATAGTATATTACAAAAATGCTCACTGCAGGTGGACTCACTATCCAAGTGGACTCACTTCCCACTGAGAAATAAGAGAGATAGAAGATATTGTGTCTCATAGCCAAATTTGAACTATTACAATAACATCTATCATATGCAAGAAATATAGTTCTGATGAAGATCAAAATACATACTCAAAACTATTCATACTGATTTGCATCAACACCTTGATTTGATCTAAATTTGCACTAACTTCACACAATTCGCATCACTAACTCTTATCATATGTCACTTATTGTTTACACCTTCAAAAAAATCTTATATTCATATCCAACTCATTCACAAATACTTAGAACATCAATTAGGTCGTCCTAATTAGATGTACCATTCAAAATATAAAAAATATGACTTGTCAACTCAAATTTCAAATCTTTCACCTTTGCGCCATAAACCAAGGTTTGTAATATATCAAGTAGGTCAGTACAGACCTATAATATCTCCCACATAACTTCACAATACTTAATTAAGCTCTGCATACCTTCAAACGTATTAGGTCGGCAATGTAGAAGACCTAATTTCAAAATTTACCAATTGTTCATCCACATTCAGATACACGAACCTCCAAAAACCATGCCAACTAGAATGCACATTCATCTAACACCTGTCAACAACTCCTCAAATCCATAGAGCCAAAATCCAATTCGCGAAGAAGTGTGGATTCTCCAAATCATATGCACAGAATTGGAAATTACTTGTAACTGTCAAATCAAACTTTTGTTTGTTACTCATAACTTT
>VDFB02172754.1:277805-308785 GCA_007258455.2 Sequoia sempervirens | reverse complement strand
TATATTATATATTAATATAATAATATATATAATATATATTTTAGATTAATATATATAATATATATTACTATATATTTATTATATATTAATATAATATTAGTATATAATATATATTAATATATAATAAATATATATCATATATCATAAAAAATAATAATTCTTAAAACTAAAGTAAAGAGATATCCATTTTCTTTATTATAGGTTATAAAGGTAGACTTGCATGAGTAGCAATATATATTAATATTATATTAATATATAATAAATATATATTATAACATATAATAAATCCTAACACTAAAGTAAATAGATATCCGTTTCAAAATGTATATTCGTTTAGTAAGTTATATAAAAAACAAAAATGGGACTGTTTTGAGTATTTCAACGTGGTCCCTACATTCTTTCTGTCGCAAAGTTCTCATGCTTTTTGTTTGTATCAGACAAAATTTTGTTTTTGAAAGATTCTCTTACACTTTATTTACAATTACAATCATTTGTGTGTGTTTTTTTGTTGTGCAACAGCGGAGAAGTAGTCGCCATAAGAGAAAAGGTAAAAGGAAACTAACAACAGATCAAATTGAAGCATATAGAGAAAAAGATAGAGAAAGTCATAGGAAAAGAAGACAAGGTATGACAAATATTCAAATTGAATCTTTTGCTGCATTGATAAATGTTAATTCAAGTGAAGATGAAATGGAATTTAAAATAATTGAACATCATATTGAAATTGAAAATGAAAATGTGAAGAACATTGAGAATGAAAATGTTGTTGAAAATGAAATTGTTATAAAAAATGAATTTTTTGTTGAAAACGAAATTGTTGTAAAAAATGAATTTTTTGTTGAAAATGAAATTGTTATCGCGATGTTCGTGGCATGATGGATCATGGAGTTGCTGCAACAATAGCCAATTGTGATCCTTTGGCATAGGTATGTGACAAATTAGCATAATATAGATTTGTTATTCTAATCATCTTTTCTAGTTTGCATTACTAAATCATCATCATTTAGGTTGTTTAGAATAATATATATTTGTTAGTCTAAGCATCTTTTCTATTGTGATCATATAGATTTGTCAGTCAAAGTATATTTTGATGTTCGTGGCACAATTGATCATGGAGCTACTATAACAATAGCCAGCTTTGATCCTTTGGTAGAGTTATGCGATATATTAGAATAATATAGATTTTTTATTCTAAGCATATTTTCTAGTTTGCATTACCAATTCATCATCATTTAGGTTGTTTAGAATAATATAGATTTGTTAGTCTAAGCATCTTTTCTATTGTGATCATATATATTTTTCATTCAAAGTATATTGCTATGTTCGTGTCGTGATTGATCATGGAATTGCTACAACAATAGCTAACTCTAATCCTTTAGTAGAGTTATGCAATAGATTAGAATAATATAGATTTGTTATTATAATAATCTTTTCTAGTTTGCATTATCATTTGATCATCATGTAGGTTGTTTAGAATAATATAGATTTGTTAGTCTAAGCATCTTTTCTATTGTGATCATATAGATTTGTCATTTGAAGTATATTGCGATGTTCATGGCATGATGGATTATGGAGTTTCTGCAACAATAGCCAACTCTAATCCTTTGATAGAGGTATGCGAAAGATTAGTAAATTTCACATTATATTTTCTCTTATATGGCCTATTATTTGTTAGTTTTTTTTATGCTTGTATGTAGTTTAACTACTACCTTTATGGTTTGTACAGGTGCTTGTCACTCTAAAACATCAGCGTGCTATTGTTGTGGAAGAGTGTGTCGATCGAAAAGGAAATGTGTGATCTATTTCCTTCCCCTACTGGGAAATGACTATGTATTAGGGCTGTTTGTTGTATGCTTATGTGGAATTTTGTAAATCCTATATTTGATAGAAATTATTCAATGATAATATCATGCATATTGTGTATACTTTACGTGTATTCAAGTGTATACTTTACAACTTATGTGTATACTTTGTCACTTATGAGTATTCCAATGTATACTTTATGACCTACGTGTTTTCATGCATATACTTTGTATTCGTGTGTGTAGTTCATGACTTAAGTGTATTTGAATAAATGATTCACTTACTCATGAGGAGCATAATGAACCCTAAACCCCTTTACACCTTTACATTGCATCCATCTAACCCTTTTTCCATCAACTAAAAACTTGAAACCATGGGAAAACACCTTAGAGATATCAAAAATTGAGAGAGGTTATTGTAGAGGGGCCCTACATGATCCCATAGACTCAGACAAATTGTTTTTATGTGACACAGTTTCTGAGTAATAGCTCATAAAAGATTGCTTCCTTTTAGCACTTTGGACTCTTAAGAGAAATCATCGATCCAATGTAGCTCAGAGTGATTCAACGTGTGTGGGTGCAAAAGAGGACCATTCCTAGCGTAAATGTACCCATCCAAACATGTTGGAATAGTCCATTTGGTTGTACGAGTTGCAAAATGAAAGTTGCACCACTTTGCAACTTTACACTGCTTGCATTTGACAACTTTTTCTTCAACTACAAATTTGTCACCACAGGAAAATGCCTCTAAGATAACAAAAATTGAGAGAGGTTATTGTAGAGGGTCCCAACATGATCTTGTAGTCTCAAATAGAGAGTCTATAACCATCATGGTTTTTGAGTAATATCCCATGAAAGATTGATTCCCTTTTACACTTTGGACTCTATGGACACAAAAATTGTACTCCTTTGCAAAAAGTACAATCAATGGCCTAATTTAGTCCTATTTTAGGCACCCTTGCATCAATCACCCCTTAAAAATTGCATTTATAGGCCCCTAATCCTCATTATTTTGGACTTTAAGGCCTATTCCACTCACAAATCATATAAATCCCAACAAGCAACATTCAAACCACTCAAATTTCATGAAGCCGACCTCAAATTTTGTACTGTTACATTTGTTGTCATAATTCTTGTCAAGACATGGAAACTAAGTTGCAAAATTCATTTCCGTCATTCTAATAAATTTGTAGGTAGAAATCAGCATCTCAAATCTCTCACCAAAGGACTGTAAAATGTGTTTTCAGAAACCCTATCAAGGACCCATTTTACTAGGAGTGAACCAGTTCCTCTGCACACATTAGAATCAACTTTTGGTGAGAGGTACATGCTCTCAGATATCTCTTAGATTTGTCTACAAAGTGTTGTTACAATATATATATATTCAAGAATCTATAATTTACATACTAGGTCATATAGTTCATTTATTTTCATCATTTCAAATCATTCCTTAGAATTCCTTGCCCTTAAATAACTCACCAACCCAAGTCTGATTGGCTCACAATTAAGGTTGAAAGTTAAGCTCTTGGCTTTGTGGTTGGTGATTCTAATGAAAGATGGGAAGAGGGGTCCTTAAATGCTAGATTATTTGTATTAAGGACTTGGGATTCCCCCCCCCCCCTTTCCTACCATTTCATTTTTTTGAACCCAACATTTGACATCATAACTTTCTAATTTTGAAGTCTTTCAAACCCTAGATCTAGGTTTTGCATCATTCTGTTTTGCATTATTCATTTATGGTTACATCTTGCATGTTTGCATCATTGAAACTCATAAAAATCCAAAAATAGTACATCATTTTGCATCATAGTTTGTATTATTTTGTGTTTCAGTCATTTAAAAATAAGAATTTCATTCAAAATTGCACTCCAAATTGTCATTTTTGTTTTTGTGCATTTTCATACATTTGCACTTGCATTTCATCAAAAAATAGTCATTGTAAAATAACTTTGCAACCAGAAACGGTAATCACAAACATTAACTTAGACACTTAGATTTTAATTTTTTAAACCCCTGTACAAAGACTCATTCATCTTTGGGCAACCCTGTCCTTGTACAGGTGCTTCTACAAAATTTTGCACACATTTTTGTCTCTATTTGCTCAAATTCCCTATACTTACAGATCTCTATTTTTCTTTCAAAAATTATATATTCTGAAGCATTTTACATTTAGTTCATTTGGTAAAAATAGAGTGCATTATTTAGAATCAATTTTTTCATTCAAAATTCATCATTTTTAGGTCTCTATACTTTAAATCAATCCATTATCATATTTCAGATTTGAAGATTGCATCAAAATTTATTTGAACATATTTTACATTCTTGCATACTTGCATTTCATAATAAAATTGAAAATGTTAATGATTTTTGTTAATGGGTCTTTGGTTTGTTATTAAAATTGAATATTTCTAAATGAGTTCACTAAGAATCAATTCTTACTAAATGTAAGGTCTAAATACTATAAGGGATGAGGTTAAGATTTTGTCCCACATGACTTTGATGAAATGGATACCCCTCAATCTTTGACTCTCAATGAAAAATATTACTCTTATATGGAATAACTAAACAATTTTATAAATTTAATATAAATTCTTCAACCAAAACTAGTTACAATAGACAATTTATTATTGAAATATACTTTACTCTCTAATAAAAAATATTAAATATTAACAAATTAATATAATGTGCTTATTTATTCTTATTTTAGGAAGATTGAATATGGTGTGTCATATTTTCTAGTTCATTCGAAACAAATACTACCAAAATTTGATCAATTAGATATATGTGCATGTAAGTAAAAAAGTCTATTAACTCGTTAGAATATGAAATAGTGGTTTCAAAGGTATACCATCAAATATAAGTTTCCTATTCTAGTAAATGATGACTTACTATATGAATTGAATGGAGCTATATTTTTTACAAAACTAGATGGATTTCAATATAATGAGTTAGCTAATATAGCATTTGAGAGATTGAAGGAGGCTTTGTGTACCACTCCAATTCTAGCCACTCCAAACTTCACTAAGGATTTTGTTTTACAATTTAATGCTTCAGGTAATTATATGGTTGTAATTCAAATGTAGGAAGCTAGGCTCATTGCTTTTGATAGTTTTTCAATTAAAGGGTAACAATCAACTTAAGCCCATTTATGAGAAGGAAATGTTAGCAATTCTTCATGCAATAAAGTTGTGGAGGCCATATCTAATGGGTAGAAAATTTGAAGTTAAGACTAATCATGATAGCCTAAAATATTTTCTAAAGAAAAGATTATCTTCTAAAGAGTAATAAAAATTGGTCATTGAGATGTTGGGTTATGAATTTGATATTTTATATAAAAAATAGAAGGAAAATATGTGGTAGATGCATTATCTAGGAAGGATGAAAAGGATGAGGCATTATTGTGTGATTTTTTAATATAACAAGTAGATTGGGTGGAAGAAGCCAAAAAAAATGGTAGAATGATGTTGTTAAAAGGAAATTGATTCAACAATTGTAACTTGATCCTAGTAGTTTAAATTAGTTTTTTGAAAGGGAGATGCTTTTTGGTTTAAAGAGATATTATACCTATGTAAGAACTTCATTCTCAAACACAAGATTTTGGAAGAGCTTCATGGTTCTCCAATTGGGGGTCATTTAGGATTTTCAAAGATATATCATTAAACCGAGAAAGATTTCTTCTGGTAAGGACTTAAAGGTGATGTTCACAATTTGTGGTAGAATGCTTGGTATATCAAAGAAATAAAGGGGGAACAATTAATACACCTAGTCTTTTGCAACCCTTAGTTATTCCTAGCTACCATTGGAAAGAGGTCTCCATTGATTTAATCATAGAGCTTCCAAGATCTAAAGCTAAGAATGTCGTCATGGTAGTGGTGAATCACCTCACTAAATATGTCTAGATTTTAGTGCATAATCTCATCCTTTTGTAAGTATAATGGTAAAGTCATTTTTGGAGAATATACAAAAGCTACATGGTATGCCTAGGGTTCTCATCAATGACTTTGATCCTATCTTCACTATTAACTTTTGGATAGATTTATTCTCTTATTTAGGTACTTAATTGGCTCATGGATCTTCATACCATCCTCAATCTAATAGGAAAACTAAGGTTGCCAATAAGTGCTTCAAAGGGTATCTATGTTGTTTTAATTCGATTAAGAAATCTTAATGGGTAAATTGATTACCACTACTAGAATGATGATATAAGTTTTATAAGAAAGGTATTATTATTGTGTCCCACTCAACTTTGGTGAAATGGATACCTCTCAATCTTTGGCTCTAAAAAAAAAAAATTCAACCTAAGACTAATGCTCTCATATCAAATAATTAAACAATTTTATAAATTTAATATAAAACCCTCCAACCAAAAGATAGTTACAATAGACAATTTATTATTGAAAGATATTTATTGTCTAATAAGAAATATTAATATCATGTACTTATTTATTCTTTTTTGAGGAAGATTGTATCTGGTATGTAGTATTTTCTACTTCAAGCAAAATAAATACTACCCAAAGTCGATCAATTTTATATGCGAGTGTAAGTAAAACTCGTTGGCGTGTGAAATAGCCATTTCAAAGGTACATCTCGACTACTGATTTTTATCAGCGAACACTACAACTTACCGACCTTTTACACAGACTGTTATTTCATACCCATAATAATATGTTGAAGGCCAGGTTTAAGTTCCATCTCAACAAATGTTTGAAATTCCAATTTATCCCCATTCCTAAACCTGGCGTTCCCTCGAACCAGAGGAGCTTCATCGTAAAAAACTCTGCCAACTACCTCCAACCACTCTTGTAGCCACAACTTGAGGCCTCATCATTTTCAGCGTCCAAACCGAAGGTTTTGAAATAGAAAATTTCCCACCTTAAGCAATGTTTTCCAAAGCCTTCAAAAACTTAGAAATGGGAAAATTATCTTTAAGGGAAACTATATACATGAAGTATAAGTTGAACATTTATATATGGAAATTTACTTTCTTATACTTTAAGTTATATTTTATGTATATAGTTTCAAGATGTTTGGGAGTGGTTTCAGACCTCTAGGAGTTATAATACAAATTATATTTTTGAAAGATTTTTTTTTAAAAATAGACTTGGTCAAATTTCAATAATCAGCATGTCAAATTTCAGTAATCAAGAGGTCAAATTTTAGTAATCAACAAGTTGTATTATTTCTCTGTCAAATTTTAGTAATCAGCAAGTTGTATTCTCTCTCTCTCTCTCCCCTCCCTCTCTCTACCTACCTCTCCCTCTATCACTCCCTATCACTCTCTCTATTTCTCTCCATATCACATCCCTCTCTCTCCCGCCATGCTTCTCTCTCCCTCTCATCTTCCCTATCTACTCTCTATCTGCCAATCTCTCTCTCTTCCTACATCTCCATCCATCACACCCTACCACTCTCTCTACACCTCTCTATCTCACCTTTCTCTCACTACCTACCCTCTCATCTCACTTCCTCTCCCCATCGCCTCCCTCTCTACCCATCATCCCTCCCCCACTTCATCTTTATTTCCTCCCTCTCTCTACCCCACCTCCATCCACCCTTTTCTTTCTCCATCCCCACCTCTCTCCCTCCCCACTTCATCTATATATCCTCCCTCCCTCTCTCTCACCCACCTCCATCCATCACCACCTACCACCTCTCTATTGCCTCTATCCTCACCTCCCATCTCTTTCCATCCATACCTCCCTCCTTCCTCCCACCCACCCTCCATCCATCCACTCTCTCTCTCTCTCTCTCTCTCTCTCTCTCTCTCTCTCTCTCTCTCTCTCTCTCTCTCTCTCTCTCTCTCTCTCTACCCTCAATTCCTCCCTTCCCTCTCCATCTCTCCTTAATCTCCCCCAAATTCTCCTCTCTCATCTTCTCCTCCCCTCCTTCCCTCTCTACTCCCCATCACACCATTCTCTCTCTCCATCCCTCTCTCCTCTCTCTCCATCTCACCTCTCTCTCCCTCTCTAATATTCTCTATCTCGCACTTTCTCTCTCTTCCTTCCTCCCACCCACCTTCCCTATCTACCCCTCTCCCTCCCTCCTCTTTCAGTTTCTCTACCTTCCTCCTTCGCTCTCTACTCTCTCTAGCACCTCTCTCTCTCCCTCTCACCCTTTCTCTCAATCTCCCAAACCCTATACCAAACATCATAAATTTGAATCCCTACACCTTAAACCCTACACCCACCCTATACCCTCAAACTTATAACCTAAACCCTGAAAATTATCCATCAACCATAAAATTAAAACTTAAACCCTACATTCAATATTTTACCCTAAACCCTAATCCCTATACCCTATACACTTAACCTTGTACCCTCAACCCTATACCTTAAACCCTACACCCTCAACCCTCATACCTATGTCCTATACCCTCAACCTTATACCCTAAACACTAAATATTATCCCTCAACTCTATACCCTTAACCCTATACCTTATACCCTCAATCCTCAACCCTATACCCTATACCCAATATCCTAAACCCTAATCCCTATTCCCTATACACTTAACCTTGAACATTATCCCTCAACCATAAACTTGCAACCCTAAACCCTCAACCCTTAACCCTAAACCCAATACCCTCAACCATATACCCAATATCCTAAACCATAATCCCTATACCCTATACACTTAACCCTATACCCTAAACTATCCCTCAACCATCAAACCTATACCTTAAACCCTAAACCCTACACCCTTAACCCTCATCCATGTCTATCTCTCTCTTCCTTCCTCCCATACACCTTCCCTCTCTACTCTCTATCTAAACTATCCCTATCTACCTCTCTCTCTACCTCCCTCCTCTCTCTCAATCTCTCCACCTTCCTCCCTCTCTCTCTCCTCTCTCTACTTCTCTCTATCTCACCTCTCTCTCCATAGCTCTCCCCTCTCTCTCCCTCCTTACCTCCCATTCTCTATCTTCCTTCTTTCCACCCACCTTCTCCCTCTACTTCTCTCTATCTAACATATCCATCTCTACCTCACTCTCTCTCCCTCCCTCCTCTCTATCAATCTCGCTTCCCTCCTTCCCCCCTTCTCTCTCTCCCTCTCTCTCATTCTCTATATCTCACTTCTATATATATCCTCTATCTCTATAAACTTTTCCCTCACTCCTCCCCATCCTATATCTCCTTCCCAATATACTTCTCTCTATCTCTCTCTCCATCTCTACCTCTCCCTCCCTCCTTCCCTCTCTCCCCCTCTCTCTCTCTCCCCCTCTCTCTCTACCCCCATCTTTCTCTCTCTCCTTCCCTCTCTACTCTCTATCTCACCATTATCTCTCCCTCTCTCTCAATCTCTGAAACCCTATACCAAATATCCTAAACCATAATCCCTATATCCTATACACTTAACCCTATACCCTCAACCCTGAACACTATCCCTCAACCCTCAACCTTATACCCTAAAACCTCAAAATTATCCCTCAACCTTATACATAAACCCTAAAACCTACATTCAACCTTGTACCCTACACGGGTGATCCCACAATAATTGGTTACAATTTTTAACCAAACTTGGCATTGAAATTAGGATTTTTCACCAAATCTTCACTTTCTTACACCTATAGCAGTTAACCCATTAAAAATTTGAAGATGAATCAAACTAGTGATTTCTAAGATTTTGTGTGTAGATTCTAATTATATTATTTTAAAAAAACTAAAAAATAAATTGTGAATCCTTTTGTGTAATTTTTAATAACTTGTTTTTTCTACTAAACAACATTTTTTAAAAGTGATGTTTACTTTAGACCGCATAACCATTTTTATAGAAAGGATACAGTTATAATTTTTCACACCAATATCTAGTGCATGGATATTTTTTCATAATTTTTTGTTAGATATATTTTATTAATTATGGACACCAAAAAAGTAACCCTTCTACTTTTTATGTCTTGTTTGTGCCCTCCTTGTGATTTTGGCTTGATTGAATGTTGTAATGTGGATAACACATCCACATTAGGTCTTGGGCCCCTGCCCTTGCAAACTGAATAAAATGCATGTCTTGTAAAGGTGTTGTAAAGTGTTGTAAATAAATTTCACACTTTTCTAGAATTTTATTAAGTATTTAAGTCTAATGGACCTATTTTCCATTAATTCAATATTGTAAAATGTATTTAATTGCATTCTCACATTAATATAGAAGGCTTGTAAATTAAACCCACTTTTAATCTAGTGTTGTAATGTGTTTTACACATTCACATTGGATATTGTACCTTTCTAGGCTATGTGGACCTCATTGTAATGTTGTAGAGTGTATTTAATCACACTTTCACATTGAACTTTATGTCCTTAGCCCTAATCACCCTTTATACCATCATTAATAGGCCCTTATGACCCCATATTGCGCATCCCAAGGCTTATTTTGATCAAAAACCTGACAAAATCAACATAAAAGCTTAATTTCTTCACACCCTAACATTCCAACTAGAAAACTAGCCCTTGTGGGACCCATTCGCCACTTGGGGTGAATGAGTCCCATTTGGGCTATTTTTAGGGTTTGAGTGGGAAAATTTGGGTTTTAAGTTTTATTTTCTCCAACGTCGGCGTTGGGGATCAAATTAATGGCCATTTGAGTGCCTTGCCTATATAAATAAGCCCTAAAATCATTATTTCATAAGGTATTCATGTTTTCAAGTCAAGCAAGCTAGGGTTAAGCATTTCAAGTATTCACAAAGTCATCAAGATAGCAATCAAGATCACTTCTAAGGAATTTAAGGGTAGATTATTCATCCATTGTTGCAGCAATTCAAGATTCATCATCATGGAAAGTTTCTAATTACATTTCTTCATATTCATGCTTCATTATCTTGTTTCATCATTTTGGTTTAATTATCTAGGTACATTGAAGGCTTGGACATGATTAAAGTGTTGGTTTCTTAAGGGAAGACTGTTGATGGTGTTTTCTACACAGCAACAACTCAGACAGAATATAATATCCTATCTCTCTTGAAAGGTAAATCTCTAGTAGCAAGCCTCAAGAGATAACCCCAAGGTCTCTAATGTCAGGTCTTGACAATGCATAAACAACTCAATGATAAATGTGAAAATGTTGGTAATCACAAAGGGACCTTACTACAAGCAAATACTAAATTCTTTAATTTATCAGGTCTTGCAATATGGTGATACTTCCAATCCTAAATCTAACTTGAATGATAAAGAAATAGCAAAAGATAAGGGTTTCAAGAGACTTCTAAGATTAAAATTACTCATAAGATTAACAATGCAAATGATGAAATACTTGAAATGGACCAATCCCTCATAAACTAATTTTTGCTTAACCTAGATAAATCTACAATCTTACAGAAATAGTGCAATCTTCTAAGGTATTAAGGATTTTCAGATCATGAACATTCATCCAAAACAACCCTATTGAAATTGAAATGAATAAGCAATCTACAATTGAACTAAGCACAATGAATATAAAGTACAGGCTAACTTTGCAAAGCAACTAACAATTAGCTAGCTACAAAAAGTATGGACTAGGGATTGTTGTAAACACTTCAAGCATCAAACCATAAACACCATTGAATCATATCTAATTCTAATCTAACATATATCTAATACTTCTCAAGCAATCTCCAAAGATAGAACAACAAGAACCATGCAAGATAAATCAACACAAGAGAATTCACCAAAAGGACAATGGCTTCAATTGTATTGAATCATCCAATAACAACAACAATTCCAGTGTTATGTGTTATGAAAATTGCTCAAAATGAACTAACTTCTAACTCTTACTCTACTGCTTAATTCACTCCAACATCCAAAACTATCTAGCTAGCCCTTACAAATGAGGCTGAATGCCATATTTATAGAAACCCCCAAGACATGTCGGCCTAATTAGAATTTACAATAAAATAAATGGCCATAAAACAAGTCAGGCAAGAGGAATTCAAAATAATATAGCATATGCATTAAATGCATGAACTCCATCCAGGTCGGCTTGGGATCTCCAACATAATTCAGACCAATGCATGTAGAGGAGAAGGGAAATAATGAGGAAGCACAAATTTCAAAGTAGCATTGTATTAACTGCTTCCCCCTTTATCTTTATCTATTTGATCTTGCACCTTCAAGAAAATTCTATCTAAGTCGGCCACAGGAGGCATAGTCAAAACCTTAATCCTTCTTTCAATAGAACTTATATCATCCCTTGACTACTTTACCATTTTGTCCCAATCTACCTTGTTGGTTTTATATTTATCAATCACTGCAATATAGGTAGTCGCATCATCCAACTGATGTCTAGTGGCAGGGCCCTCATTTACTGGAGCATACACATCTCACCACCATTTCCTCAACTGCTCCAGGATAAGATGTTTCAACACAAACTTATTTCTCCCTGTCATCACCTCAACGAAAGAAATACACTTGGTGTAAATTTCAGTCAAGGTGTCCTCAATCTGTTTCCTCTGTTTATATATTTTCTTCAAAACCTTCTGCCTAATTTGCAAAGCCTCATACCATTCCCAAGGCTCTGTAGCTCTAGAGGAGGGAAGAATTCCATCACTTATCAATTTGTCTTCAGTGTACTCCATGATGATTTTAGACTTCTGCAATAAGAGATCTACATCTTCCTTATTCTGAGCAAACACACTCTTCAGCCAATCTAATGATCTCATTGCATCGCCTCCAGTTGAGAGAATGTCCTTAATAGCATCATCCCCTTTAGTTTGTACTCCTTGTAACCAGCCAACTGTAGCATGTGTGGTACTCTTCATTCTTTCCAACTCTGAAATTGTCTCTTGTGGCAGGAAGCTGGCAGCAGATGGTGTGGAACTGATGGATTGCAAATGCTTCATCAAGTCTTGCAAATATCTTTTAATTTTATCATTTTATTTTTTCAACTCTTGTTTAGTTTGTGCTTCTTTCCTTAATCTGCCCAAAATTACCACACTAGAGCCCTCATACTCTTCAATTTCCCTTTCCATGGAAGTAGGCCCTAGGTTGATGGTCTGCACATTGTAATCACTTCCAGTCACCTCATCTGTGCTCTTATTAGGAGTAGTAGCGATGTGGACTACCCTATTGTTAGCCTCATCTCTTTCAATCTTGGAAATGACCTTGGCCTTCTTCTTTCCTTTTCCTTTACCTATATTTTCCAATAGCTCATCCCAATTGGGAGGGGTGTCATCAACAAGAATCTTCTTGCTCTCAAATTCCTTATCCAACCAACCTAGAATAGCAGATTCTAAATGTGCTTTGCTCTGTCCCACTTCATCTTGTTGATCCTTAGGCGTATCTTCGCTCAAATTCTGTTTCTCAGGGACCTCTTCGGCTTTATCTTCCTTTCCTTTAGTATGCTCTTCTTCATGCACCAGTGATAGAGTTCTAACTAGCATTTCCTCCCTTTGAGGAGGTCTATCTTCTTCACTTCTAACAGGTGAGTCCTCATAGGTTACCAGGGGAGATCGTAACACCTTCTCTATTTCTGCCTTGGAACTATAGAGTTCACCTTCTCAAAATTCTTCTCCCTCCGAATCTTGATCAGTTTTTGCTTCTTTAGATTCACCCGATTCACCTAGCACATTACTAACTTCATGAGGAGGAGGAAAATTATCATGTTGATCTATAGTAGAGGTGACTAGAGGAGCATCCTTCTTTGGCACACCATCCTTAGGAGAAGGAGTTCTATATTTCCTTGTATATACATGTGTCCTTTCTCTCGAGCTCTCCACACTTATCATAGGTGGGCTAACTTCCTCTCCTGCCTTGGAGCTTTCCTTTTCTTTCTGTGACAATCTTACCACCCTTCTTCGCTTAGGAACAAAAGCACCAACCTCTTGATCTTCCTTTTCAGCTTCATATTTTGTTGAATTTCTAGTCCTTGAAACATGCCTCCTTTTCTTTGCAATAGGCTTTCTTTGTTTTCTTGCTTCCTATACTTCTTCTGCCTGAACATCCTTAATCTTGATTTTGAAAGGAGAGATCACCTTGCCCTTGCCCTTAGGGTCTTATTTAGTTGACTCCTCAGAAGTAGAATGAGACTCTAAGTCTCCCATCAGATCATAGGTGCATTGCACACCTTCACTTTCCAGTTCCCATATTTTATGCTTGAGCCATAGCTTCGTATACTTAATCACTAGAGTCATAAGTTGCTCTAGCTTTGTTTTCTCTTCCTCTAACTAGTCTATTTCTCCTATTGGTTTTTCCTTCACCACCTCATAAGCATGGCCCTGAATTAGATCTCCATCATCTTCAGCTTGATCTAGAATGGCCTTCACATTATATAGTCAGACCAAGTTAATAGGCACCCTGGAAAACTTCTTCTTTCTAATCTCAAATTCATCAATGCAATTATCCCGATAGTCCTCCATATCATCCTTGTGGCTATATTCTCTACTAGCCTTCTTTTGTGCTTCACTAGTTATGTCAAACCTAGATCTCTTACAATGAAAGGATAGCCCAAGGGTACTCATTTCTTCTTCAGAAGCATGGGCAGAGTTAATAGAAGGGAATGCCTCACTAGTGCCTATTCTCAGAGGAAAATCTCCACTGAATACAGTCTTATGCTTATCCTTTTTCACAATGGCATCAAAATCACATATTTGTCTTGTAACCTCTAGAAGTATAACATGGTATGTTGGATACCTAGGAAGTTTGTATGGAGCCCTCTGACAACCATCTATCCTTATGTATGAGAAGGTGGGAAACTATATGAACCAATCCCCATACCTATTGATTAGCTCCTTGGCATTGTTAGATATGCTCACATGCTCTGCACCTTGGAGCAACCTGGTGATGTACATGGTGAATGAATCATTCACACTTCTATAGCTCAAATTACCAAGGTGTAGCTGTGGATAAACCTCATAAATCACATCTTGTCCAAACGCACCCTTGTACTTAGTCCCTTGTATGGATGAAATCTTGCAAGTGCATAGACCAAGTAGGAGGTCATTGTGAAGGTCTTGGTCTGCAAGACATTACACATTTGTTCATGAATCATGGCACTTATAATGCCTGCCCAATGATAATTAACATTTTGTTCCATCCTCACAATGACATGAAACATCCAATTCTCAAACACTCCTACACTCTTTGACCTTACCACCCTACTGAGAAGGGTGATAACATCATGGTACTCCTTGAATTTTACTCTGAATAGCTGCTTGGGTAGCTTGGAAAAGTGAGATTTGGGTTTCTCCAACCAAGAATTGATGACTTGTTGGGACTTGATAGTATCCTCCTCGTAGAACTTCTTTGACATATCCATATCAAAAGTAGCCACATGAGATCTGCCAAGCATGTCAAAGGTCTCAGAAATAGACACAGGATTTAGATTTTCCACAATTCTCCCTTGAGGGCCTACTATCCTTTGTGTACCCCTGTCATAGTGTCTGGAACACTCAAGCACTAACTCATAACACTGCACTGTAGGAGGGAATCCAACTACATGTGCCAATCTTGATTCTAATGTTCTCCTAGCTAGCAAAGGAAGGTTTTGTGCTGCCATCCTTGTCTTGAACTCCTCATAGTCCCATAATCCAACATTTGTATCAGTCACCTCTGACCAGATGGAAGTAATCTTGCTCTCAGGGATTCTGCTCTTGATATCCATCTTGATTCTTTCTGCCTTAGAAATAGAAGATCCCTCTGCACTTGGATCCATCACTTTACCCTTGGTTCCACTTGCCACTACCTTACTTGACTCAGCCTGCACTTAGCAAAGAAGCCATAATAAAGATCACATTAAACCCAAATTAATTAATGACAAGTGATAAATTCATCCTCAATATGAGTCCCAAGATAGGCAACATGCTTAGAAATCTCATAAAAATTGATCATCTAAAAGTTTGGGTTTTCAGCCCTGCCATGGAATCCAGGCCAGAGAGGAATTTTAGAGAATTCCTAGCTAGACGGATTTTAGCGAAATAATCATAAAATCCCCCCAAATAACCATTTGATCAATTATCATAACAAAGAAACAACATTATACATCCCTAAACAACTTAAATTGACCATACAATGCATAATCATCTGCCAATAAGTCTTGTTATCTCCTAATCCTTCATTCTTCTGGGAATCATAACTGTTGTTGTTTGCATGATTCTTTTAGCGCAATTGGGAGATTCTATAGTGCTTCGTACAAATGACATTAATGCAGTCGACAAGACACCCTGACAAAACCCGGGGATCCGACAGGAGGACGAACATTCGAAGAAATTTGACCACCATGGAATTCCACGAAGACCAGGAATTTTTGAACTATAGTGCAAGGAAACTAGCATTGGGTTTAGAGAGGATCCGGGTAATTCCGCCAGGAGCAGATTTTCCCAAAAGTAGTGAAAAACCTGAAATATGTCTAACACTTGAGATTTTCAAGAAAAATCATAGTGGGGTCACCAAAGCAAGAAAGATAAACACTTAGGCTCATGCCAAGGCAAGGTAAATCCCCAAAATCAAAGGGCCAAAACACCAGGAATGAAAGAAAAAGAAGGTCCTTGCTTTCAGCGGGGCGTGTGTGCAAAAAATTGCACAACAAAGACAACTAAGAGGGGGGGTGAATCAGTTGTCACCGAATTTAAAACGTATTCAACTTATTAACCTTATTCTCATATTTGATCATTAATCATGAAATCATAAATGAACAACACATCAGAAACACACATAACACCAATATTTTTACGTGGAAACCTTGTTAGGAGAAAAACCACGGTGGAGGTCAGTCCACAAGATTATACCCTGTTAAAAGTATAAGAAGATATGAATGGGGAATGCACATGCATTCAGGCACATTGCCTAGAGCTCACTGCTCAATTACAAATAGGCTTACTATCCAAAGGAAGACACACTATCTTACAGAAAGGTTCTGATTAAATCCATCAGACTTTGAAATGAGAAAAGTAGCATCTGCTAATGCCTAATTACAGTTTTGGTTAAGCTCGTGAACACTCCTTCACTCTTCTTCACTCTCTGATGTGCCTTCAAATGATCTGAATATTATTCACACATAGGACTCATACACTTCACACACTCATGCACTCTCATGTGTTCAATTGATAAAAAAATTGCTCTTATATATCCGCAACAAGAAATTACATCACTATAAGTCAACCTCAAAGAAATAATAAAATGAATATAAACAGTCGACCCAAATCAATAAATATTATTCATGCAAATCAACCAAGGTCGGCCATAACATAGTGAAGACCGAAAACAACATCCTCAAATACGAACCACTTCAATTAATTACTCCTCAAAATCCACAACACGCTTCAACACCTTGTTGGCCATGAACATGAAAAAAATGAACACGTAAGAGAAAATTTTAGATCACGAGTTCAACAATCAATGCGGACGTGCAACATAGATAAAGCATGAGCTAGAAACATCCACAAACATCATGAAACACTAGAGAGGCATCTATAGCAACTGAACTTACAAAAATCACATGATCTTCATTTAGGAACACAAACTGAAGTAACAGAAAAAACTGTCAGAATACAAATCTTCATAACTTGATCAAATCTTCACACGGATCTCTAAAACTTGGCGTGGATAAACTAGATATACTCAACAAGAAACCCTTTAGTCCACAAGCTTGGAATAGCAACATACTGAACACACTGATAGAATGAACTTCACTTCACCACTGACAACTTGTAGCACTTCTTATTACAATTTTCTCAATATCCTCGTCATATATAGCTTCTAATGCAACAATGCTAATAGTGTTGACACCAGTGACAACCACATATCAGCAACACAACCACAACATCCAAAAATCTCCCCCTTTGGAATTGATGGAAATACATGATGTGAAAAATACCATCAACACAACAACTCTTACTCCCACTTAGGTTCTGACTCTTCTCCTCAACTCTTTTCCCCACAAATATTCTTCTCTTCTAGAAAGATTTTTCACATTTCTCTTCTCCCCCTTTGACATCAATGTCAAAGAACTCTTCTATACAAGCTCCATTCCACATATTTGAATTCTTGAACATATGAACATCTAACTACTCCCCCTGAGTAGCAGGCACCACAACATCAATCTGGATCAAAATATGATCATGAAATGCACAAATTGATGCAAACCAATGCATCTTAGTTCTAATTAGGGGGGGTAATCACCCCTAACTTCCCTCTAAGATACTCAAAATTATCCTTAGGCAACGACTTAGTAAATATGTCTGCAATCTGCTCCTTAGTATGCACATACTCCAATCTGACTTCCTTTTCACTTACCTTCTCTCTCAAAAAGTGAAACTTAATAGATATATGCTTAGTCTTGGAATATAGCACCAAATTCTTAGAAATGTTAATAGCACTTGAGTTATCATAGAATATAACAATAGGCTCATCATACAAAACTCTGATATCCTTCATCATTTTCTTCATCCACAGTACTTGAGTACAATTATTAGCAACAACAATGTATTTTGCCTCAGCAATAGATAAAGAAATAGCATTCTACTTTTTCCTTAACCATGAAATCAACTTCTTTCCCAAGAAAAATGCTCCACCACTAGTCCTGTCATTCACAGCTCCTGCCCAATCAGCATCAGTAAAGGCACTCAAAGTAAGATCATCATCTTTAGGATACCATAGACCAAAATCAACTGTCCCCTTCAAGTATCTGAAAATCCTCTTCATAGCAGTCACATGAGATTCTTTAGGATCATCTTGAAATCTTGCAACAATACATACATCATTCATGATATCAGGCCTAGTTTGAGTCAAATAAAGAAATCCGCCAATAATTAATCTATATCTAGTCTAATTTTCCTTCGAAGAATCATCATCAGTTGTCAATTTGCATCCAGTCACCATGGGTGTACCAACTTGCTTTGAATCTACCATACCAAATTTCTTTAACAATTCTTTCACATACTTGGACTAAGATATGAATATCCCTTTATCTAAATGAGTAATTTACAATCCCAAGAAGAATTTCATCTCTCCAATCATTGACATCTCAAACTCATTTTGCATCTCATCAGCAAACTTCATGCACAAGCTATCATCTCCTCCAAATATGATATCATCAACAAAAACTTCCACAATCAAATCTTTATCATCATTCTTGAAATATAGATTACTATCAGTAGTACCTTTGTTAAATCAAAGCTTCACCAAGTACTTATCCAATCTAGCATACCAAGCTCTAGGGGTTTGCTTGAGTCCATATAATTCTTTCTTCAATCAACAAACCATATCTCCCTGATCAGTCAACTGGGATCCATCTGGTTTCTCAACATACACTTCTTCCAATTCACTGTTTAGAAAAGAAGACTTGACATACATTTGATAAAACTTGTAGTCTTTGTAAGCAACATAAGCAAGAAACAATCTCACATCTTCAATTCTAGCAACAGGGGCAAAGGTTTCTTCAAAATCAATACCTTCCATTTGTGAATATCCCTTACATACTAGTCTTGCTTTGTTTCTAACTACTTCACCTTGCTCATTCAATTTGTTTCTAAAGACCCATTTAGTCCCAATGACATTCTTATCCTTAGGTCTAGGAACAAGAACCCAAGTATCATTATTTTCAATTTGTTGTAGTTCCTCTTTCATTGCTTCAACCCAATGTTCATCTTTGCTTGCTTCATTCACATTATTAGGCCCAGTCTTTGAAATCAAGCAATATTCTTTTGTAATCTTTCTCCTAGTTTGAACACCTTTGTTCTTATCACCTATGATCTGATTCTCTGAATGATTCAACCTTACATACCTCAGAGTCTTCTTAGAATGTTCTTTAATTTCAGGCTCTTCTGATCTCTCTTCAACTCTTCCACTAGTTTCTTCTTCTTCTTGATCTTCTTGATTCACTAGAATGATTTGCACTTGATTTGAAGTCTGGCCTTTGTTTGTACTATCATTTTGATCATCAAAATCATATCCATAGGTTCTTGATAGTGTACCAAAGTCTCCATCAACCTTAACATTTGCACTTTCAACCATTTTCTTCAATCTCTTATTGTAACACTAGTAGGCCTTGCTTTTAGTAGCATAACCCAGAAAGATTCCTTCATCACTCCTAGCATCAAACTTTCCTATAGCTTCATCTCTTTTGATATAACACTTGCTTCCAAAGATCTTGAAATATTTAACAGTAGGCTTTTGACTAGTCCATAGCTCAAAAGATGTCTTACTAGTATCACCTTTGATTTGTACGCAGTTAAATGTGTACATAGTTGTATACACCTAAAAATGTTCTAGAGAATATAATTAATTAAATATGATTAATTTTATTAATTAGTCCTCAATTCATCTACTTAGTAAATAAATAGAAATATTTATTTATATTAAGTTCATTATTAATTCTTCTATTTTATCATATTATTTTCCTCTTAATTAAATAAACAAAATTAAATACTTTGTTTTATTTAATTATTATCATTATTATTTCTTCTATACTTTATCCATTCATTCTATCTTAAATTAAAATAGACAACTTTGATAATTTTTGTAATTTAATTATCTTATCATATTCCCTCTTAATTAAATAAAGATATTCTAAAGATTTATTTAATTATCATATTCCTCTTTATTAAATAAGCAAATATCAAATATTTTTTTTATTTAATTAAATCTTCCTATTTTTCTAAATTTGAATAAATCAAAAATATTCAAATAAAGGCATAAATCAAATATTCCTCTATTCACTCACCAATAAAATTAGATTTTTCAATCTAATTAATTCAACTGGCATTCATGGGAAAGCTTCAGGGACAAACTTGCAGGAAATCCTCTCAATCTTCTTCCTCTGATCTTTCCTATCATCTTGCCTGATGTTTTCATGGGAAGGAACAATTCCCATGATCAGCTCAAGCTCCTCAATCTCTCACCACTCAAATCCCAAGATTCAATCCAGGCCTTTGTTGTGTTGCCCCTGTGCAAATCTGTTGCCGGAAATCTATATATACATCCTTCTGAAGCATGAAAATCATCCGAGAAAATCCTAATTTTTTGCAAACTTACTTTGCAGGAATACAACCAAGGGTCAAACCACAATAGTGGTTTACAAATTTTATGAGGAAGGAAAATTGATTTTTCTTCCTTTCCCCAAACTCAATGGGTTCGATCGAACTCTATGGTTTGGCTTAACCACCTTTTATGTTCGATCGAACATATGTGTTTGGTCGAACCATTCGTTTGACCAAACCCTAAAACACACAAAAAAAAAATTAATATTTTAAGGGGTTCAGTCGAACATGGGCTCGATCGAACCCCCTCAAATAAGGCATAAAAAAAAATCCAAACTTGTCACTGTCATTTTTTTCCTTTTTCTGCTTTCCCTGTGCTCTATGTGTGCAGCAAACGACGAACGTGAACAACAAATGGCAAACGGAAAACTCAACTTCATCTCTCTGACGAATGTAAAACTCAACTTCATCTCTCCACAGTTCATCAACCCGACTTGCATATCTCACCAGGTTTGTCAAATTCAAATTTCATAGACTTCAAAATGTGTTTGTTTGTTAAATTTCTAAACCCTAAATGCAATTTTTTTCAAATTTGTTGATTTGAAACTGCATTTGTTTGAAAGTTTCTAAAGCCTTTTCAACATACACTATTTCTATGATACATTTCTACTCTGTCAAAAAATTAGCATGCCCTGTCTATGCTTCCACATTTTGCATACATTTCTACCAAGGCACCTCCAATTTATTTGAGGCATTATATCAAAAAGTTCATTAACAAATTTATTTGAGGCATTATATCAAATAGTTCATGGTAATTTTTGATGGAGTATGATAGAAATAGTGTTTCCATTATATGCACCCTATATCAAACAATCCATTAACAAATTTATTTCAGGCATTATATCAAACAATTCATGGTAATTTTTTACGGAGTATGATAGAAATAGTGTTTCCATTGTATGCACCCTATATGAAACAGTTCATTAACAAATTTATTTGAGACATTATATCAAATAGTTCATGATATAAAGTTTAGGGTGCATACAATGGAAACTTGGATAAAATTCTTTATATTTTTCCTTTGAGTCTTATGACATTACTCCAAAAATGGTTGGAGAACTAAATGTATGAATCAAAGAATAAATTTAGAGGAAATAAACTAGATTGTTTGAATGAAATGTATAATAAAATAGTTCTATTAGGATTAGAAGGAATGAAGGTATTATTAAATTTTCTATTTTACAACTCAAAAGAGAATAAAGAAAAGGGTGTGCCTTGTTTTTTGTTAATTTTTATTTAGTAAAAGTGAATCAGAACCATTCAAATGAAAATAAACCTCCATTACAAAAGTCTTAGGATGTCTAAATCCTAGAATAAATTCCTCATGTTTCCTCCTAAATGGGTGTTTTATTTTTTAGTAGAGTTCATGCATGAATTAGCCCCTATATCTAGAGATCCCTATCAAACAAACACTTCATATTTGCATGAATTAAAGGATTGAACCTAAATGACATTTTAAAGAAAGGATTTATATGTTCTAGTGTCTTGTCATGGGATGCTCCAACTATTTTTATGAAAAAGAAAGATAAGACACTTTTCCAAGTTGTTTTGATTATGTATGTTCAATAAATAAACAATTAACATTAATATCCACCACCTAAAATAGATGACTTATTTTACTAATTGAGAGGGGTGGCCATATTTTAAAAAACAAGTCTAATATTCAATTACAATTAGCAAAGAATAAAGGAGGATACATTCATAAAACTACATTTAGAACTAGGTATAGGACATCAAAATTATATGTTTGAGGCAATGCATATAAGACACCCATATACAAAATAGTACAAAAGAAAGAGAAAAAATGTAAAGAATGTGTGCTTGTAATCTATACTTGAGAGCATTAAAATTTTGAAATTAAACATAAAGAATAATAGGATTTATAAATTAAATACATGAGGCTATTATATAATATCAAAAAAGACTATTTTAAAGTTTAAATTATTTATATTTTAATTTTAGGGTAAATACTTTTGGTTGAATTTATGAATTAGAAATAGAAATTTTGAAAGGGCCCCACCCTTTTACAAAGACCAATAAAGAGACAAAAAATGATCAATCATATTGGCATGGAACAACAACAAGAAAAATATAGTTGTAAGTTAGAAAAATAACATCCAATTAGAAATACTCCACCAATAGTGGCAATGTATCTAATAAAGAGGGTCGTTTTCCCAAAAACATTAGTAGATCTATCATTTCACAACTTGAATCCAAAATTCTTCAAGGAACTATATCTTATTGTGAACCTTATCCTTTTCCATGAATTCAAACCTAGTTCAGGTTTGTAATGGAGTTTCCATCTTTAGTTTCCAAACTTGAGACCAAAGGGAATAAAGGGTTCCTATAATCTTCTAAACTTGAACCTTCTTCATATTTTTAAATTATTAGAAGAAATGCCAAGAGGTGAATGTTGCAATTCAAGAGAATGGTAGAGGCAATGAACTCCAACTAATCCATCTGTAACATGATTCTTGTCTCTACCAATCTCCTCTAAATTTCTCTTGACAAGACCTTCTAAATTAGTCATGTCTACAAGAGGAACAACCACCCCTCGATTATGCTCAAAGGGAGTCTCAACCAAATCCTAAGGTAAACAAGGCTCCATCTCATCCTTATGCATTTTGTTCAACCTTTCCTTCCTCTAAAATTCCTAAACCTATAAAATACATAGCTATCTACACATGACAACATGGTGAAAACACAAGAAAATCCTATAGCATGACATGTTGAACCCAAATAACCAAATTCAAAAATAATTTAATCTATAAGTATAAATAGTTTGATGGTAGAAACTTTATACATATAAAAATTTGATAAATGTGTGATTATTTTTCTTTCCACTCTATAAATTTTTGGTGTGCTTGGCTATATAATTGAGATGATTCACTCATAATGTAATGATAAAAATTTAGTATGTATGAAAGAAATATTTTTGAGACATCAAACTACCATTCTACATAACTCTCACATGGAAATAAGAATATTATTTTATTTTAACTAAAGAAATTGTGTGTACTCTATCTTGAAAATTACTAATTAATTTTGAATTATATACTTATAATTTAAAATAAGAGCATCCTTTGTAACATGGAATAGATAGGTTAATTTTAATGAAATAAAATATGTTTTTATATTAAGAAAAATTTACAAATATATGGAACTCATACATTGAGAAATTGACTAAGATGTAACTCTATATGAGAATTAAGATGCTCGAATAATTTATATACCTTCTTTCAATAATTAACATTAGAAATTAATACTTGGCTCATATTGTATACCCACCTCCCAATGGTCTTGGAATGGATGCATTTAGATGGAGAAGGATTTCAAAAGGCTCATGGTACTTGTGGACCCCTCAAAGGCATGATATATAACACATGAAATTTATTTATGAAATTTGGTCTTTAGTTGTTGGCTTCTAGTATGAATGCTATCTATAAGGTGGAATTCTTAGTTGAGACTCTCAATCTTCCATTGTTGGTTTCTAGTGTGATTATACAATATGCTCGCCAAACTGTATTAATTTCTAATGTTAATTATTCAAAGAAGGTTTTGTTTCATAAGAAGAGACCTATGTTGACATATTCCAAGGCATGTTATTATCCACAATGCATGACACTTCTTCACATCTCTACCACGTTCTAAACAGATACAGATCTACCATTTCCATGGAGGAGATTGATGATTTAAAAAGAAAATATCATGCCATTTCTTTCTTGAGAAGTCATGTTTGCATTCATGATTTGCAACTTTCATCTTCATCCAAAAAGAAATTTTGTTATCGTTATGTGCCTGATATTAACAAATCAAAACCTTCATTTGAGCATGATCGCCAACACAAAGGTAAACGAGTGGAAACAAAAGAAATCTCGGTTAATGGCTTTCAGCATGTTGGTGGAAAATCTGCATCTTTTTGAAAGTGGCTTCCTAGCTTATCAGTCTTATGTTTAGTAAGGTTTTGTAATCTCCATTGTGTTATGTATTCGGGTCACAAGTATATCTAGTATGATTTCTTATTTTGGGTATTTTGGGTGCATAAGAGAATGTGCATATGTACTGATGTATTCAACCAATGTGCTTTTGTAACGTTGTAATCAGACAATTGATCATTTGTACTAGGACCTCACTGGTCTTTTTGATATTTTGTAAAATTTGTTACTCAGACTGCAACTGGGGGTTTTCTTGCTAGTTCTTTCCCACCAGTATGTCTGCCTGAACCAGCTATATGTAAAATATTATATATAAATAAAATTATAAGTGGTCTCCCACTTTTTCTTAAAAAAAAAAAGTTCTTGTAAATGTCCACATCTTTTTCCTTGACATAGTTTCTATTTCTTAAAATATTTCTTATGATTTTTTCATAACGTTGGTCAATAATTTACTATAAATATTCTATATTCATGCTCTTAAATGTCATAAGAATGTCATAAGAGGGTTTCATCTTATAAAGCTATAATGGTATTATATGCTCTTAAAGAATATGTCATAAGAGGGTTTCATCTTATAAAGCTATAATGATATTATATGCTCTTAGAACATCTTAGACACCTCCCTTGAAGCATTCAACAAATGAAAAATAACTACCAACACAAAGTGAGATGCCTCATTTCCTAATATGAGGACAAAATAATAAATCAAAATATTAGGATGCAAGGTTGACCCACCTTTCCCAATACTTGGCTAAGTTTATCATCTATTGAGGAGTGGATCCCAACAACAATTGTGCTTCGTGCTTACTACTAATCCAAGGAATACCTATTAATTTTTTCTGTATTGTATGCCTAATGACTCCTCATCTCAATGTTAAATTGTGGGAATGGATTTTTATGCCCTCCCTATGACTAAATGGCTACAAGGAGGTGAATATGATATGGTGGAAAAAACCAAGATACAAGTTGGTTTTGTTCTCATAAACTCTCTAAAAAATAATTAAATTCCTACATCCTAACTAGAAATACCATGAGGGGTTTAGATCCCATTTTAGACAAAAAATATTCTTATATTGATCACTAGTTCACTTGTACCAACTAAAGAGATGGTGAACTAAAGGAAACTTAGTTGTATTGATAGATTAAAACTTAGTTATTTCTCTTTCCATTGCCCCCTCTCCACAAAACACCCTTGTTTAAGTAGATTCTATTAAACCTATCTCACATATCACCTCCCAATTCTTTAAAATTTTCAAACTTCTTATTCCTCATACCTAATAATCTATCCTTCAAGCTCAACACTTCCCACCTCAATCAAATTGATCACCTTGCTTCCCTAATATCCCTTTGGTTGATGTTCCTAGACCTCATCAAAATGGTAAGTGGATACAATTGTGGAATGATGCAATTAAATCTATTGCACTACCTTACTATGATCTTACAATAAGAATATGGCTAGAAAGAGATCTAGAATGGAAAAAAAATATGGATCCAAATAGAAAAAAAAAACTTGTTTTGGATTTAGCACTTACTAATAACTTTTCTACAATGAGTGGTTGCTTCCGTTGAAATAAAACTTAGAAGATTTGAACTTAATTGTGGTAGAGGATCTCAATTAAGAGATAGGCTACATTGGATGAAAGGATATAAGGGATACAAATTATTTTTTAGTTATCTCAAACATATTTACATTCTCGAGAGTGGATAATATCTATCGTTGATCAAGAGAGGTAGTTCCATGACAACTCTAATGATATTAAATCCATTTTCCTCCAACATTACAAATAATTTTTAATTGATCTAGTTGAAGGAGATCCACATCAAGATATAGTTGAGGAATTGATTGGAACTTGCATACCCAAAATAATTGGTCTCAAAAAATAGGCACATTTAGATAATTTATTCACCCTTGAGGAGGTTGATATTTCCTTGAAGGATTTGAATACTCAAAAAGTCTTGGAATAGATGGTTTAGCTACACAATTCCTTAAAACAATATGTCCATTCATCAAGGAGGACTCTATGAGGTATAAAAAGTAGCTTTATCAAAGGGATCCATCATTTAAATTCTATTAATCAAGGGTTGATAAATTAATTCCTAAAGGAAAATATATATATATATATTATATATAGGGTGGATACTAATTACTCTTCTTAATACCTCCTACAATATTGTGGCTAAATCCATAGCTAAAATAATTTAACAGATGACACAAGAAATTGTAAGACTAGAAAAAACTATATTTATAAGAGGGAGATTTAAATTATAAAACTTGAATCTTTTTAAGGTATCTCATTATATTCTACTTACTCTAACTTAAATTTAAAAAACAACACTTCGATGTTCTCAAATTATTTTTATGTTTTATGCTCTAGGGATTCCTCAAGCTGGAGTCAAGCCAAATCTAGATATTGGATCAAACAAATCCGTTGAAGAACACATGGACCTTGAAGTTAGGGAGGAGACGCAAGTTCAAACAATGCTTGTTGGAGAGGGGTCAAGATCACTTCCTTCTACTAGTATGGATGAGCATATAAAACTAGCACAAACTTCTCTCACTTATAGCATCATGTTTTATCAATTTGTTTGCTTGCATACATAAACTTCACTTATATAACATCATCTCTCACTTTTGTTTGCAAAATATTTTGTGACATGTAGGAAGGGATCAACAAGCAGGAAGTTTTCATGCTCAAGTCAAGCCAAATCTAGACATTGGATCAAATGAATCCGCTCAAGAATGCATGGTCCTTGAAGATAGGGAGGAGGCACAAGTTCAAACAATGCATTTGGAGAGGGGTTGGGATCACTTCCTCCTACTGGTATGGATGAGCATATAAAACTAGTTGAGAAGGTGAGGAAACAAATTTCTCATAGAAATTTAGATCATTTACTTGAAATGGATATGGAGAAACTGAAATATTATGCCAACCATCCTTATAATAAGAGAAAGAGGTCAATGACTAAATCTGTAAATGGAATGATCAATCATCATTTCAATCATCTTGATACACTTGAAAAAACCCAATTGTTATCACGTTTACTTCTTCATGATGAGCTCAAAGAGTCATTACAATTGTTGGGTGTACATTCGGCATCAAATAAGAAGAAACACATGGGATTACAAAAGGATATTGTTCAAAATGTTAAAAAGGGTTTAGATTCCATTGGGAAAGGATCTCGATCAGTGGATAAGGCCACTACAAGAAGGGTGATGTTGACATCTATTGTACATCAAGATATAGCAAAAAAAAGAAAAATTTCTGCACTTTCAACTAAAATTGGCTATAGTAGAACCACATTGATAAAATATGAGAAAAAGAGAAATTTTTTGGATGAGAGTTTAGAAGGAAATTGGGCAATTATGTGTAGAGCTCCCTGTTCTGACAGGATTGAAGATGCTGTTAGGAACTTGGTCTCAGGTTTTTGGCATGATAAGACTCATCCATCATCAAATACTAGAGATGTTATGAGACACAGGATTGGACCTAGTATTTATGAAAATCATATCAAACATTGGCTAGACATAACAAAATTTGAGATGTATATGAACTTTTGTAATGCATATCCTCATATAAAGATTGGGAAAACAATGTTTCAAAGGTTAAAGCCATATTATGTGAAGATAAACAAGTTTTTTGAAACTTTTTGTTGTCGTTATCATATTGAATTTTATCTCTACTATCAGGTGTTTCGAAAGATGAGAGAAGAAAGATGTGGGTTTCAAAATGCACCTCCTAAACAGGAAAGTTTGTTCATAAATTCTATATTATGTGATCATGAAAATGGACCTCAAATAAACTGCTTAAAAGGAATTTGTGAGACATGTGGAAATTTGGCTAAATTTCCTTCAAGAATTGAGGATATTGACCTAACAAAGACAACAAATTGCAAGAGGTAAGTACTATTTTTAGAGAGTTTATTTGTTTCAATTTCTCATAGATTGTTATTTGGATTCTCTTTGATGTAAATTTTGGGAAAGAATCCGCAAGGTTGAACTATGTAGAAGAAGAGATTCCCATTGGAAAATTTATGGAATATTTTTGAAAATTGATATAACCATACATACAGCATTCCTTTTTTGCTAAGTGGCAAGCACAACAATTCCAAACATTGAGAGATACTTTCCCACGTGGAACAGTTCTATCAGTAGTTGACTTTGCAAAAAAATACTCCTTTGTACATCAAAAGGAGATTCAATCAAAGTATTACTTTTCAAAGAAAATCACTATTATGGTTCATGTGTGTTATCGACATGCACAATCAGAATTGGATGGTGTTGAGAGTACAGATGAAGAATGATCCATTAAGAAAGAATATCACTTTTATATTAGTGATGATAAAGAGCATGACACACTTTTTGTCCAACATTGCTTTACAATATTTTTTGAGAATTTGAGAAGCAAGGGTGTAAAATTTGAAAATAATTTTGTATGGTCGGATGGATGTGCAACACAACTCAAATATTCACGGCCATTCTATGCACTCTATAGATATCATAAAATCTACAAAATACCACATGTTTGGAGTTTTTTTTAGAGTGGGCATGGAAAGGGTGAGCATGATGGAGCAAGAGCTTGCATCAAACGAGCTTTAAGAAAGCATCAAATGAGTTATCCAGAAGATCGTCTAGACAATGCACATGATCTTGTTGAATGGTGCAAGAAACACTTTGCATCAAATGTGATCGACACATCTTCAAGAACAAACTGACACATTCCACATAGAGTGTTTTGGGAGATATCGGGTATGTATAAATTACATTAAATCAAAAATTTGAATTTATTTAAATTTAAAATATATATATATACATATTTGTTCACATAAGTTTTTTATTGTACATATGTATCTAGGTTTGGATAGAAGATCGATGCATGGATGCAAGAGGGTAGAAAAAACAAGATCTTTGCATTGTGTTAGGAGTTTAGATAGTCGCAATGGATGGATATTAGACACAAGGGATTACTCTTGTTTTTGCACTGAGTGCATTGAGGGAAACTCTGATTATGCATGCAACAATCAAGAACTTGGATATGTTGGTAAATGGGATACGGTGCCACTATTTGTTTCAGAAACATATGATGAAAACAAGGAAGAAAGATTTGAATACATTCCTTTGATTTCAATTGATTATGACCATATTTCAGGATTGGTTAGAAAAGGTACACGTGTAAGTTTTCAATAATTTAAATATTATATATATCTAGTTAATGATCTTTAGAGACATTTCTAATTTTTGTGTAAATTTGGTGTCACGGGGAGATGTTTTTGGAGTCATAGCGAGCACAGGAAACATCGAAGGTGTTAGCTATTATTTATTGCATTACGCGAGAAGAGAGGAATAAGCTAACAAAGCACGAAACAAGTGATGGAATGTCATTTCCACATGTGAATTTGAATTTAAAATTTTATATACATTGTATTACATGTGCACATTACATTATAAACATTAAATATATATTGTACAAACCTTGACACGAAAATCTTGTACACGTTCACATGTCTTACCTTGGGTTCATGTTTACCATGTAGGTTCTGTTGCAAGGGATATATCTAAAACAAGTCAAAGTTGTTCAACATGGGATTCATTTTTTGACTATCAACCTGATAACAAGGTATATTAGTTTAGTCACTTAATAAATACTACCACCCTACATCTTCATGCAGTTCCACATGGCGAAGAAAATGGAGACTAGATGATGATGATCATCAAAAATTCTACATGTTATTGAAGAGAAGGATGAACCAGAATCTTTAGCAGATTATATCATGATTTTCAAGTTCACTTGTAACCCTATACATGTTCAAATGAGGGTATAGTAACTTGTACATAGTTGTAAATCATTTTGTGTAATTACAATTATATGTACATAATATTTGTTCCATGGAAAATTCTTAAGTTCAAGAATCTTTGATAGCATCATCTCTCACTTTTTTTGGTTGCATGTAAACCCATATATATGCTTTCAATCCTTATTTGAAATGTAGTGAATTTTTTAAAATCATTTTTCCTAAATTACAATTATATGCATATTTGTTCCATGGAAAATTCTTAAGTTCAAGAATCTTTGATAGCATCTCTCAATTTTTTTTGGTTGCATGTAAACTCTCACATATATGCTTTCAATCCTTATTTGAAATGTGAGTAGAAGTTTTTAAAATCATTTTTCCTAAATTACCATTATATACAACTTATACTTGTTTCATGGAATTCTTAAGTTCAAGAATCTTATATTCACTTATATACAACTTATATAATTTGTTCCATTGAATTTTTCCATGGGAAATTATGTAAATTTTAAAATTAA